>JARQTC010000541.1:130253-153337 GCA_030142495.1 Cephus runcator
TCGAACGGGAAGGAAATTTCCTAAAAAATGTCTTTGGTTTTTCGAAATCTGTCATACTTTCACAGAAATGTACAAAAATTCAAGTGTTGCACTTCCATTGGACGTTACTGTATATGATTTACTATCAAATATTTTAAGAGGACTCCAGACCTCTTATTTACCACATAAGTAAAATGTAAACAAAAATCATACTTAACAAGATTTTTACAGATTCTTTCCCAACGCAGAGTTGAGAGAACAATCTGTAAAATTAATATTCATTTTAACACCAGTTTCGCAATAATTAACTGAAAACTGGAAGAGTAATAGGATCCGAAAGTTTGGTAGTGATTTTGAAACATGTGAAAAATGTCGGGTTAATCAGCTTTGGATTAATTACAATGGAATCTGATTTGGCTTATCTACTGTGGAGACATGTAAGCTACGTGAAGAACCAGTCAGGTATAAGGAATAGTCATGACGATTCCCTCTCTTTCGCTACTCTGGCAAATGAAAGAGTTAAGATGTGTCTCTTCACTTACCCATGTAAGCTGGATAAAGAAAAGCTAGGCGAAGTCTCACTGTATTGCGAAAGTAGTATCAAAATGAGTACATTCTTTTATGCAGCAACAGTAATAGTGGTTATAGTATAAAATCCACTGCGTAACAGAATGCACTTAATGTTTGACTTGATAATGACTTAACCCTTACAGAATATGCGTTCAACTCCGCTTTATGAGAAAATCACTGTGAAGAACGTGTTATTTACGATTTTCGTTTGCATTCTACTTGCATAAGAAACTGGTAAAAGACTCCTTAAGAAACAAATATCATTGTTCTTTTATTTTCTGGCTTATATTGAAGAATAATCATAATGCAAAAGAATGGAAGTCGAGTATATTTTCATCAAATTTATGCGTGAATAAAGTTATGACGTTATGAGATACAAATCTATTTTACTATTAATATTTAAATATGTAAAATTAGCATTTATAATATGTATACCTTCCAGTGGACAATTTCATTTATAAATTTAGAGAAACCAAGCGATATAGCTTATGCAGATTTATAAAAGTTTGACAATTAACAAATGCTTTGCATTCTTTGCGAAATATATGAATTTATAGGGAATTAACATTCAGTTGTAAAGATTATACAAAATTCTGATCACCAAAATATAACTTTATCACTTTTCAAAACACTATATGTGAAATAAAAGGCAATAAACAGTAATCAGAAAATGTAACTCATGAAGTAATTAAATATACTCAAAATCCGACCTGTCGTGTTTCACCAATCAGACTGAGGTACCCTGTATGTAAAATTATTACTCCTAATTACTGTAATCCCTGCTCCATAATATGGCATAACGTATTGCGATCCATCAGCAGGTCCAACAATTTGTGTTGCTATAAGTATTACATCACAAAACTGACCGAGGAATAGAAACCCTAATGTGCTTAATTTAAGCAACCCAAGGGCAGGGTATCCAAGGTAAAATCTGTCGGCTCCAAACATCCCAAGGAAAATTGACAACAGTAATGATGTCTCAAAGGAATAACCATTGCTGTAAGAGAAGAATACGCTATAGTATTTGTTTAATAAAATAAGTAAAAATTAAGTTTTATAAATGAGAAAAAATTAGTTAATATACATACGTCCATTTGCAGGGAATATCCTTTTTGAAGGTACTATTTTTTGTTTCAATACAGATAATTCCATCTGCTGCTTGACATATAACTGTGAAAGAAATGCAGATCAAAAATAATGAGTCTAAAATATTATTGCATGGTTTCGATAGCTCAGTGCAGAGCTTAATAATTGAATGTATAAAAAGAATACAAATATTGTAATCAAAGAGCATTCTGAAATAGCATTGTTAGTACATTGAAATATAGAATATGTGATATAAAATGCAGTAATCTTCAAAATGCTAATTAATTGTACAGAAATCTTGCACTCAACTTTAAAGCACAATTCAACTGGAACATATAGAAATAGGGATCCATCTTATTAGGGACTTCTTGTGAAATTGTAATAGGATATTTTCATCAAGAACTTTATTCAAAGGCGCCCAAAAAACATAAAACCGATCATCAACAGTACATTATGTCTATTAATATTATTCAACTTATTTGTCTCTTCATAGGTTATGTTTGTACACACGATACCTCTAAACATAGATAAATTATTTGTTATGGAAATATTATAGGAAAATATAAATCTTTTCCTTACTTTTGGCTTTATTTTCTTTTGTACAGCCTTTGGGCTGTTGAGTTTTTGGGTCGATGAAATCGTAGTCCGGGTGAGGACATATGTACTGTCCCATTCGGAGGTTATTGCAATCGATTTCATTAGGGCTGTCTGTCTGATCACTTAACGAAATCGTTATCATGAATACGAATACACTACAGAGACGCACCAATTTAATCATAATGTATCATTTTACAATATTCAACACTTGCTATCACGTATAACCTCGCTGAACGTCAATAATAACAAACTGCATCGTGAACCGTGGAACTCACGGTGGAATTGGACCGTTTACTAACTGATACCAGCACAGTATCAAACCCATTTCCTGGTCGAGACATATTGTGCTGCCATCAGTCGAGTTTATAATGACATTAAATCACGTTCCAGAGGAGACGTGGTAAAATCTTATTTACAAATCGTAAGTATGCATTTCAATCGGACGTAATAGTCAGATAAAATATTACCTTTCAAGATTTAGAGCAACTAAGTTATATATAATTTATTTAATTTCATACATTCGGTGTTTTATATTAATATTCTACGTTATTAAATAAAGCAATTGAAAGTACATGGAGGAGGAGAAGATCTTCAATGATCTGAAATGAATTATATAGTATTGTCATTGTATTACAATAAATATATTATAATAAATCCGTTAGTCATTTCAACTTTTGTACATTACTCATTTTTTTTAATTGCTAGACAAAATGTTACACCCGAAAGGTGAAATATTAAAAAAAAACAGCGAAGCGTCTACCGAATGACTTTAGCTATGCGAAATGGCGTCAACGTCGATGAAAGGCACACGGAAAACATATAGTTTTGAGGAACGAGAGATTCTTATGAACCTAATTAATAAGTACGACGCAGTGGAGGACAGGAAATCGGATCCTACGTCCATGTGTAAAAGGAAGTCGGCTTGGGCTCAGTTAGCCGAAGAATATAATTCCATGGTTGGCCCAGAAGGGACTCGATCAGCCGTGCAATTAAGACGTTGCTGGGAAAACATGAAAGCTTGCAAGAGAAATCGAGAAGAGAGAAGTTCTCGGTAAACCGTAACAATTAACTAGTTTATTAATCCTTATCAAGTTTTTAATAATGCAACGTTCGTTTGCAACAGTATATATCCCATTCGTGAAACTGCTATTTTAATACAACTTTGAAGGTTTTCCGAAATATTCAAAATACATGGTACATTAACTGTCGGTTTAGATTTGGATTTTAGCAGTTACATCTATGTTCTGTATATGCGTATGCAATTGTGGCGTAACCTCTTTATTTCTTTGAGATCTGCCCTTAATATTATGATATATTTCTGAAAAAGGAAAAAAATTGGTAGAATATTATTTAAACGCAGTTTTTGTTTATAGAAGTCATTTAAAGAGTTTTATTGATCTTTGCAGGGACCGTACTAGAGTTGTTGGACCATCTTGGGAGAATTGTAATTCTAACCAAACATCAACGGAAACTCCTTCAAGCAGCGGGAACATTGGACTTCCTCCAAATGTAGTTTTTGAACCCAAAGCGTCGGAACCTTTTACTCTTCAAGGAGTATCTGCGCCAAAGACTTCTAAGCTTGGCATAAAAAAGGAAATGCCATTACGAGATTCAGGCTGTCCGGATAGTCTGAACTCTTCGAGTTTTTTATCAGGGCTTCTTCAGCAGCCAGAGGAAGGAAGTAGCGGCAAGCAATTCATAGTAATTTCAGACCCTTTCGGAAATAATCGAGAAAGCTCCTCGTCCGTTGGCCCAAGAGATGATTGCAGTGATAGATTGATTACTGATCGCGAATCATCTGTCGAAGATAATCAGGGGGAAAAAGAAGAGCTTGTACGAAAGAAGCTGATAAACTCCAGAACATATCCTACCGACGTCATGATATCGCCTCAAATTCTTCAAGGAAAAACTCGTAGAAGCACTAAAAGTTCCCAAAGAGAAGAAGAGCTTCACGTACTTGCGCTTTCAGAAGCTCAGATGAAGGTCGATATTGCAGTTATGCAAAAGGAAGAGATTCGCGTGAAGCTCGAAGAAGCTCACTATCGGAAGGAAGAAGCTAGATTAAGAATGCTTTTCTTTACGTATAAACTTGACAGAATAAAGGAGGATTAATTATTTTCTTTTTTTTCAAAACTATTCAGAAACAGTAACAAATATTTTGCAAGAGATACGTTGCTATTTTTCATAATATTATATTTATTTTTCATAAATACCAGTAGCAAATTAATACAAATGTTTTCTCATTATATTAGTTTATACTTATTGGCTTCTCTTTATGAGTAATGCAATTATAGTTAATGTTTCAATTAATTCCGAAATGGGGAGAATACTTGAAACATATTTCTCCATCTTTATAACCACATTTTACATTTTTACTGTTAAATGCATTTCTTTGTATTCGATGAGCAGCAATGATAACGTAATTTTTCACCTAAAGTGTAAAGAAATCCGTAAAATAATTTCACAGTTTTGCTTTTGCGAGCTTTGACGATTGCATTCTTGTTTTTATGTATTGAATACAAAATGTATTATTTTCGCCATAGATAACTTAATTATATTTATCCTAACATTTAATAACTTGTTTATGCTTTTTGAAAAAATTATGATATTTATAGGATAAATGAATTTTTGACTACCACACATTTCAATGAATAAAGCATTTATAAGATCTTTATTCGATACCTCAAACAACAATTATTATTACTGACGAATCATTTTCGCCTATAGTTCAAGTATTTTTTTTCTTAGAAAAGGGATCCTCCTCGTGTTATATTTTGTATTAAATATGATTACGACTATCATTTATTGGTCTAAGTAAGGCAGTGTGCGGATGTAGTGGACTACGAGACATAGAAACCAATTTAAATATTCTTGGAGAATTCTACAAAATTTGGAAACTTTCACATTACGACGAAGTCTTATCTATTGGCAGTTAGTAAATTCATTATAAACATTGGCAGTTGTAGCTGTCTGGATCAAGTAATCCTAACGAAGACCAATAAAAATAAGTAACTTATGTTTATCGTTAATTACAAAAAGAATTTACCTGACTAAGCTACATCTCATAAATCGTATTAATTGACACTGATGCTACTTGCTTTTCGAGAAATATTTAAAAGTCTCCTTGGATACGTTTAATTTCTCGCATATTTTGATATTATGTTTTTCACCCGACGCTGATAATAATAGAATGTTTCAACACCAAGGTCATTGTCGCAGTGTGCTATACAAGATGAAATTATTAGGGACCGGATATCAGTGGCTAATTATATGTAGATGTCAATTTATCAGCGAAGGGACCGATATCAAATATTACTCGTATTTTTTTTAATATGGTAAACGTTCATTACATGAAATGAAAATTGTCATTACGCGCAGATTTTGGCTCATTTGTTGAGCAGTGCGCAATTTCAAAAAGCGATGGGTCGGTATAAATCGGCTCGCTGGGATCAAATCCGCTTCTTCGATTAGTTGCTAGACCAACAGCTCCTTCTAATGCACTGCCACTGCTCAAGCGTTGATTTATCACGTGGCTCAATGATCTCGAGATAGATCTATCAAATAAATATGTTTATTTTTATAATGGAATATAAGGTAAATGATATATGATTTCAAGCAAATTGATCTATGCATTAATTTTCAAATAACTTTATCGGCAAAGATTATTTTTGGTGCGCTCAGTTTGTCTTATTTTCAATCGTTATCGTACATTATGAACTTATATCCAAAACTTACGTGGATTGGAATGGCTTCTGTAGTCCAGATCTTAAAAATGAAAAATTATTTTGCACCCGAGTACTGTAAGCATCTTCAGGATTGGAGCTGTGATGTGATGTCTTATCGGCTCTTCGATTCTTCATAATCACTGAATAGGCATATTTCCTATAGAGTATTGAATATATTAAAATTATTTAATAGACTGTTTTATAATTATAAGTGAAAGAAACATTAAAAATAATTGTTAACATTTTTTCAAAATGTTTCAATAAACTTTGTCGTATATATTCGTTGCCCTTGTACAGGTACTGCTTCATAATTTGATATAAAGGTAATATATTGTAACGAAAATGAAATTTTGTTAGTAGGGACGATTCGAAAAAAGTGTAGCAAGTGGCTGGCTTAATTTAGTAGTCAGAGCAGTCGACCGGTAATCGAAAAGTCCCGGGTTCGAAAACAAAAAAAATGGATAAATAGTTTTCAATGACAGCTAAAGATATTACCGTACATAGTTCAGTGAGTTGAATTTCTAATAAATATGTGAATAAGCAATAATTTTGATACATTTTCACAATTATTGTTCGATCAGCCAGTGATCATTTTTAGAACAATAAAGTAACCTTTAATTTGAGTTCTGGTATGATGTACCTGTTTTTTTTAAATTTGTTCTATTTTTCTGGCCTATCCAGTACATAAAATTACTCATTTTCGATCGCAGCAACTTCAGGTGTCCTACTTGGAATGGGAAATACGGTATACATATTCCTTTCTCTGTTAATTAATTCGGAATTTTCTCTAAATTTTCTCACAGATACAAGAATGACTTTTCATTCGTTTGAACGAACCAAGTCAAAGTATTACATACTGTTGAATATTTCTTACCTGTAAACAATCATAGAAAGGACAACAACAGATGCTAGAAGTACCACAAGGCCACAAACTGCAATAACTAATCCATAGTATTCGTTTGGAGTAATGCAAACAGTTTCGACGACTTTTGTTTGTTTTTCGACAATATTCTCCTCAATCATATCCATGCGCGAGTCGAATACCTATAAATGATTGAGAAGATCATTTTTTATACTGAAGTGGACGAATTAAGTAACAAAGAATCTCACATAATATAATATAATAACCTAACAATTTTAACGACTCTAATTGAGACTAGAGAGAGATTTTTTTATACTGCAAATGACATATATAACTTACCTCTATCATTTCTCTAACGTGCTCCTCTTCGTTCTCTTCCTCTTCCTTTTCCTCTTTTTGAACATCCTCATCGATGCTTGTAGTATTCATTGTTGACGTTGAGATTGTCATATTTGCCACATCTTCATCAGATTCAATTAAAGTATCGTTGCCGACATCCCTTCGTTTCCTACCAAAGGATGGTTCGCTTCTTCCTGCACTTCCCGAACAGTAAGCTGGTTGGCAGCCATCTCGACAAGTACGAACTGTTGCCTCAAATACTAAGAAATTTGATTCCGGAATTTTAAAAGCGTTGAAGCGAGCTTCGAGACTATCGCCTTCGCGAAGACGATCCAGTCCAGGAAAAACAAAGTTGTCCACTGGGCAACTAAAAAGTGAATTTCCGTCAATTATGAAATCAAATTATTATTTTTTATTATGCTTAATCTAAATGAACTGTTTTCATACCCATATCTGTCTATAAGCTGAACACTTCGTCCCGAATATGGATCTCTAGCTATAACGTTGGTTGCAAATATGTCCGTTACATAGTTGTACCTAAAAATGATAAAATTGCCAAAAGTTATTGTCAGCAGGCGATAAAAATGAGAAAATTAATAAATATTAACCCATCTTGAGCTTCCAATCTGAAGGTCAGTGGATCTCCAACCGCTATGGTTGTTGTGGGTCGACCTTGATAGAGGATCAGCAAACGTACCCGAGAACTTAACGTATTTTCGGCTGGTAGATATTCGATCGGGATGGGTGACCCCGATCTACTGAAATTCAAGAGAGTCCAATTAGGTACCTATATGATTCATATGTCACCGAAAACTGGTTGTGATCAAATCGATTAAAACTAAGCAAAAGTACACGTTTTGTTAAACTCATAGAGATTCGGAAACAACGATTCATCACATACCCATATCTCTTGCAAAGAATGGTGCAGTTCAATATGTTATTATATCTAATGGGAGTATTAAAACGTGGAAAGGTAAGCCTATAAATAATGTGCAAAATACCAACACCTTGGTGAGGATGAAGAAATAAAATTTGTGCCGGAGCTGTAAATATGTTACGCAAGCGTGTACGTCGTTCTGGTGTGCATAATTATCAGGTATTAGAAGTTCACGCGAAATCACGATGAAAATGGAAGTAGTGAAGTTGGTGCATAAAGACACACAGAGCGGGGTATGACCTGGCGTACCCGGCACCGATGTAGCCGGAAGTGACGACAGCTTCGCCTGGACCTCGAAATAGACAAGTCAGATTGAATCTCTTGTCTCTGCCAGTTTGCACGTAATCCGAGAATTGGACTACTACGATGTTGGTCATCGTGTCGCCGTACTATGATTTAAAATATTTTTTTATAAGTTGCTTGTAAGTATTACAATTGAAGGAAAGTTTTTAAATATCAAGTATTAAGATACCCGCTGAGTGCCGCATTCAGGATATCCTTGGGCTCCACTTATCCGGAGTACGTTTACCGTACCGCCGTTTCCGCGGAAGAAACAGCGATCATAATACCCGTAAGTGTAAATTCTTCCGATAAATCCTTCTGGAGTTCTTAGCGTGAATTCCATACCGTCTTCGTTACAAACTTGACTCACTGAAAACAGAGAACACAGTCGGTGAGAAATTTCAGTCACAGATGTAAAATGTTTCAAATATTGTTGATATTGTAATACTTTTATCTTTAATAACTAAATTAATATATTTCAATATCTCTGACGAAAGATCATTTTGCTCTCGGCAGGCATGCAAATTTTCAATCAATTGATATGTGATGACGTTTGAAATAGGCAATAGTTTAACCATGTAATTCTAGTGCGTATTCATTACACTTTTCACATCAATACGGAACATAGATCTCGACGGATAGATAGAAAATGCACTGTATTTTAATTTTAGATCAACGTATGTCAAATAACCGAATAACTGGAGAATAGCGATTCGCGCTCTTTGACACTTTTTTTTCGGTCAGACATATTTATTTAATCTGCTACTAAGTGAGAGCGTGATACAAGTATGATACAAATAGACGAGGTATAGTCACTAGCGGTTCTGCGCATGTGGACATTGGCGTCACTGGACCTTCTTTGTTCTGATTGGATCGCTGGATCCTCTTTCTTCTGATTGGCTGACTTTACTTATGTTGCGTGGTCACGCAGCAAGGTCAGTTTCACTTTGAGGGGACTTATTTTCCTTTCGGTTTGTAAGAAGATGGCCTCTTAAAATGGAACTGATGTTGCGGCGTGACTACACAACATACGTAAAGTCAGCTAATCAGAGTAGAGAGGGTCCAGTGACGTCACAGTCCAAACGCGCAGAACCGCTAGTGATTATACTTTGTTTAATTGTAGCATGGTCGAGAGAGTTGAACTTTGAATTTTCGGATTGCAATAATTGGAAAAAAAAACACGTTGACCGTCCAGCATAAATGAAGTACGTCTTCCTCTGGGCTCAAATTCGCGGGTCTTCGCGACCCTCACCTGCGGAAGCATAGCTGTCACCCATCTATGTGTGACGTGTGGTCAATGTATTAAAAGTATGATTAATTACATTGACCGTGCAAATACAGGTATAGTCCATTCTTTTGTATAACTTCGTTAACGATGCGAATCTGTATTTTTTCAAATTCTATCACAATATGGCGCATAGGCGTTTTTAACGTCCGATCTGGGTAAGAAAGAGCTTTTAGACAGTAATATGCTTTATTTGTATGTGATTTATTCTAATTTTTTTTTAGAAATTGATTTTCTTCACTTTTCACGCAACAACGAAATTTAAAGCTTAGTTTAGTTTCACTTCGTAATTTTAAGAAAATTAACACAAAATACATGTTTGATTATAAGACGTGATTCTAGAAGCAAATTCTCTTTTTTACGAAACCTTAATAAAGGTAACAAATCTTTCTCGTCATAAGCGAAAAACGGCATAGCAAATATTTTCTTGAATTAGCTGAAAAGAAAGAGATTATACGTATACGTATACCTTTTGTATATCTGCCTTTACAATTTCATGCACGTGCGTGTCCATAAAATTACAAGAAAAAAAAAGTCTTAATCTATCCCTTTCACAATATACTCACCATCAAGACATTCGCCATCGACACCCTGTCTACCATTGTTCCTCTCGTAAAAATCATAATCAGATCCACTGTCATAATATACAGGATTTCCCATATCCATGTCTCTGGAATCTCGGTCGCTTAATTCACAATTGTCACGTTCCGCCCCATAGGGCGCTGCGTACGGTCTATAGTTGAACGATCGGCAGACAAAGTCTCGGGCGTCTGCACATTCCCTTTCGCACTGTGCCAAAGACGAAGCCGTTGTATACCTTCTTACAAAAGGTTTCCGGACTCTTGTTCGCGCACCCACTTGTCGAAAATTATCTTGTTCGTCGCAACGGGAAAGTAGCGGCGGTCGACCAATAATTGGTCCACCATTATTTCCAAATGGACGAGAATGATAAATTCCTCCCTCGCCTATGTAACCGCCGCCACTAATGCCACCTATACTATTACCATAACCACCGTCATAGTCATTTATGGGTCGAGCATGGCCGTACGGGAAACCGCCATAAAGGGGTCGCTCTCCGTATCCTTTCGTTCCGCGAATATCGTCATATTCGCCTGGATATAAGCCATTTCCTGGTAGGCCTGGATATCTAAACGCGAAGAAAATATGTTTTCAATTATAGTTGACATAACTTACAGAAATGCTAATTGTTGTTTATTTCAACAGGACTTACCGGTCTCGCGTGGGATAAGGATCTCTGTCTGGGAATCTGTCGCTTACGGGATAACGATCAATGGGTAGTCTACCCCCTCCCGGTCCTATGGGGTAGCGATCAACATGGTCTTCCGGAAGAGGATACCGATCTAAGGTGGTAGGGTAACGATCTGGGCCGATTGGATATCTGTCTATAGGTCCTGGACCGCTAGGATAGCGACTTCCTTCGATTGGGAATCTATCCCCGATGGATCCTCCCCCAATGGGGTATCTATTGCTGCTAATTGGATATCGATCTCCTCTAGGTGGATATGGATCTCCATGAATAGGATAACGGTCACCGACTGGATACCGATCCGGACCACTTGGATAACGGTCACCTCCGATTGGATATTGACCACCACCAGGGTACCTGTCATCAGGATATCTATCACCTGGGATCGGGTAGTGATCGGGATAACGATCACCTTTATCACCAGGATAGCCTTTATCGTAGTCAGGATATCCTATTAATTAAAGATATAATTAATTTTCTTAGGAACTTTTTAAACCACTTATTTCTATTTTAAAAATTCCTTTTTAAAAGCCACAATTAAGAAACGTAACGTTAAATCTATTATAATTAAGAATGAGTATTTTCTAACTGAACCATAATGATCCAATCTTCAAGAACAAGCAATGATGAGTAACTGTTAAGCGTGAATACGCATATACCTCGAGATTATTATTCCGTAACTTAATGAAATTTCGGTTAAGTTCTCATTCTCACAGAAATCTTTTAATTCAAGTAGATCGCCGTTTGTTTAATGCGACATGATCTTACCTGGTCCACCAAGAGATGGTCTGCCTACATTGGTACCTTGGCCAAGAGGGTCCGGTCTGAGCATAGATCCGTCTCCGTCAAGGAATTGATCTAGAATCATATATTCAAAATTACATATGCATAGAATATCGTGATAGAGTCATTGCGTGAACCACGCTTCGAGCGCTTGCACTTGAATAATGCTCTACACGCACTGCTGCGCAAGACACAAACCATAGTACTGTGAAATTAATGTGTTTTTCTCTCAACAATTAGCATGTTATTGAATGACAATGGGGTGCTGATTATATCAGTCTCCGTATATTGACCTTGCCGTGCGACTTTTTTTTAAAGTTCATTACTAGCAAAATTTCTAAAAATATATTGTGAGAATATTTATATTCACAGGATATAAATATTATGTATAGTTGTCAGCGATACAGTGTATTTTAAAACGCGAGCAGCAAATGGAATATCATTGTTGCTATATGATTATGGATTTTAATGACATCGAGATATCGTGAGGTAAGAAAACTGTGTAATGGATTACTTGATGCTAAGAAAATAGAAGAAACTTACGCATTAAGTTCTCGTAGTAGTCATAGTCCGCGTCATAGATAATTCTGTGTCCATCGCGTTGATTGTATCGGCTGAGGCGACAAGTATGAAAGTGTTCAGAATAAACGGCACTTCTGCATTGGAAACTCGTTTGCCTGAGACATTCGTCGAGGCATTCGCTGAGGCTTCGTCCGGTGATTTCAGAAGGAAACTCGCCGCTGAGGCGTGAGTTTCGGTAGCGTTGGAAGGCCGTATCCGGTCGACGCCCGGGGGCGAAGAGGTGAGAAGTCACGCTGTTGTCTGGATATTCGGATCCTCGTGCTACGGCGGACGGATCTACATTACGTTAGTGATGACATCGGTCATCCATCGCTAGCTATTTACCAGGAATAAGTAATTCGTGGGACTCAACAACCCTCGCGAGAATTATAAAGGAGCATTTTTTTTCATTACCCTCTTCTACCTTTATCAAAATTATAGCTGCTTTTAAGCCACTGTAAGAGATAAGATTTGGTTTCAAATGACCTTCATTGTGAAATTTAATGTAAATATTTGTTCCTGGTCATAAAGGTAAGATTTTCGAATGTGCTTGTTTGATGTACATACACGCTTTTTCCAAACAAATACATGATATGAAATTAGTTTTTATCATTTGTAATAAATATGCACGCGGTTATTCAGGACTATTGAACCATTTCAAGATCGTTCTGTCCAGTTGATTTTTACTAATTCCCATGGTAGAACTATCTTTAGGTGGTTCAATAGTCCTGAATAATCTTTGTTTGGCTTACTCTTGATTTAGTCTGCTAAGCTTTAACATATTAAGGACCGGAAAGAAATTTGTAAGACATACGCCTGGGACCGCACGTTTTTGGGCAAACTTGTACGTTCTGAAATCATCATAACTTTGTTATTTATCTTGATCTTATTGTAGCCATTTATCTTATTGTAGCTTGATCTGTTCGGATTCCACCAATGGGATCGTCTGGTCACCAGCCTTGGAGGTAGTAGGATACAATGTATGAAAGTAAGTCCATCCGTAACAGACGGAACGCGAAACACGAGAGAACTCGTGAGCGGTCCTTAATGTGTTAAGTGAGTGTTTACAGTCATAGAAAAACTTACGATTGTCTAGACAAACCAGATCGTAGAAGTGGTAGCTTGGGCTGCTGCTGATACCAATATCGTCCTTTTGTGAAACTGAATCCTCTTCTGAAATTACGCACTGTCTCGTTTGCTCGTCGTATTCTACGCTCCGGCAAAAATACTTTTCTGCTCTTAGGCAAAGTGCCTGACATTCTTCGAGCGTTAGATTCGTGTAAATGTCAACCTCGAATGGACCACGAAGACGCTTGTTCTCTTCTTTGATGAAAACTGCTAAACCATCGCATCGGCGTTCCGCTGGAATGATATGTTTGTTTATATAAAAAAATTCACTTACTTCAGATTCTACGACACAAATCAGCTAATCTATTGGCTTTGCGCGTACGTACGCAGATCCAACATTTGGGTATGTATTCCTGTGCACGTGCATTCACTATCAACGCCACCAATTTTGCTGGACGGCCTTTTTTTCTGGACTTTTTGTTCGCACGTGCACTGAAGTACATGTTTAGATATTTGATGTGTGAGTGATATTTTCGATTTAGTATTTTAAAAAATTAGAAGTTCATGTTATAAGTATTTTGTTGAAAATATTATATATGTATACATATGTAATCATAATGCGTAGTGACGAAACAGTGAAAATAGGCTTTATATGAACGATAGTTTATACGATTGATGCACTATAGCCATACCATTTAAACAAGTATTTTCCAAATAATCGGAATTCGGATTGTCCTCCAAAAGTTCCGGATGAGTTCTTCTCGTGAAACGACTCAAAGAACAACTTCTCAGTGCTGCATCGTATGTCGCGGAGCGACAAACAAAACTAAACTCGCTTAGACACCTGTATTCATTTACAAAGATAAGAAGAAATAAACAAAATAACTTAAATTTATATGAATACGTACTACACGTGGAAACTATTGATTTCATTAGTTTCTACTATCATAATATTCCCACTCAAAATAATAATTTCATATCATACCTATCTTCACAATCCGTCCTGTTAGCTGCACTAACTTCCTTGAGATCGGTTAATGGTAATTTCAATTTTTTTCGTGGATGCCTTTCAAATACATATCGACGGTTCGGACAGTCTCTCTCTATACGATTTGCTATCGACACAAATAGCAGATTATATTAGTTAAGGTATTGTTCATTTTTTAAAAATATATTCATTGCGATAGTATAACAATTAATGGGTCATAAAAATAGTGTGTCATATATACGATACGTGGACTGTTTATTTTAACAATGTTATTCGTCCAGCAAGAAACATGAAAATACTTACACGTTAGACAGACTTCAGTGAAGTGGACGCTATTGGGTACTAGCATCAGATTTCCAATGCCCTCTGGCTGAGCTTGCTCTCTCGTTAGATAACAAGTGCTCTCCTCATACTCGGCAGCACCACTGAACGATGCTATTCTACTTCCCGGTTGAAAATCGAAGCTCGTGCAAGCTCTCACGAGATTATTCGTTGCAGTTCTGTCTCTCAAACAAAGCTCTTGACATTTCTCCAGTACTCTGAATGGCGGCGCTGAATCTCTTACCTGGATAAATATACAGGCTCGTAATAACACTCGGACAAAATGTATTCAGTGTATATATTTATAACGGCAAATATTTCTTTTGCATGCGTTCAACACAAGTATCAATTTATTTAAAAAATATTGTATACATACTACGTCATCGTCGAAACCTTGAAGTTGTTGATCTGGTAATCTCTCGTAGACAACTCGACCCGATCCGCCATTACATGTCGTCTGGGCTGAAAAAGAATTTAATAAATTATTTTTGTAAAACTTTGTATGTCTCTATGGTTTCCATAAAATCGAGGTTACTTCCTTTCAGTCGGATATGAATCAAAGTTCAACATAAAACGTTTTGATTTCATCTGGCTCGTACATCATAACTATCAATTGTACAGGGAGAGACCGATGCGCTGAATCACGCAATTTCGCAATCTCGTGACATCCTTTGATTTATATCCACATGTTGGGCTACATGTAGTTTAATTATTCGCGAAATTTTTTTGCGCACATAAATTATTGTCATCGTTAGCATCGGTATAAATATTTTTAACTTTAAAATGTGGATAAATTTATGCCAAACAAATTTTAAGTCTATGAAGGTTATTGCTAATTAATATATTTCTTTTTACAGGAATATTTGTGGAGGATAAAAGTTTATGAACATTGTTCGTTTACGTTCTGCCTGGCATTGGCAGCTTGGATTTTGAGATAGCGAAGCGGCTACAGGAAACCGGATATTGCGTCATCACATTTTCATGAGGTTGATTCATGCGTGCCATTGTTCGGTATAATAGTTAGGTGATATATTCCCAAAAGTTAAACCTAGGATTCTATTCTGTATTATACTTCTGTATAGTTTTCACTTTCTTTTTTTTATGCTCGAATGCTACAAATGAAAATCGAATGGCATTAGTGAATTCTGAGAAAACTTTTAACCTCGGCAGAATTCTATTCGCATTTGTTCCAGATATATGCATTTTATGTGAATTCAATGCATATTGAAATTCTTAAAAGTAGTTACACGATGACGTCGGTGAAATAGTACTGTGACTCGGGATATTATAAAATGCGTTCGTTTAAATCTTAATAAAGCAAAGTATTCAAACAGCGAATGCCTATGAAAAAATACATATATGAAATTTAAACATGGTTATTTTGTCATAAAACCATACTGATACTTGCGTTAATTATATAGCATTACGGGTTTTAGCGTAAACTATATTATTATTTTGACAAGTAGATTCTGTTGTTTGAATAACAGGTTACACTACAGTCTGACTGAAACGTTTTCTACTACTTACTGTATTTGCTAAGCGTCAGTAGTAGTACAGTAGACTTGAGATATCTTTTGAATTTGAAAGTAGAGCGCTAATGTTTAGTACGACTGAAGTATATTTTGAATTTTAAATAATTCTCTAAGATACAATTAACACATTAAATTTGTACGTTTTAATTGTTCAGGACGTATATATGTATGAGTAGAGTGTGTAAGTACTTTGAAAAAGTTCACACTTTGATCCTGAAAGCACTGCATTCTTATATGCCCATTTTAAAGATAAGTATTAAAAAGATTTTATTGCAAATAAGTAATAAACTTACCGTTGGCGAGCATCTTTAGAATCGTAAGAACGGTGATAGCTTGAACCATACTGAACGTGTCATGAATTCTTTTCATTTTGAATGGTAGATTCTGGCGACACAATCAAGTGGTCATTTCACTTGTATCGAAGTGCTGAAAAAAAAAAGTTTTCTTTTAGCGAATCAATATATTTTTATATAATTGGCAAATATTTATTTACTAGACGTACGGAAATATAATTCCGAACATTTATTTTGATGGTTGCTACAAAATCAAGTTCATTTCATCGATTTACGTAATTTCGTGCACCAAGTCATTAAAGTATTTACGACCAAAAATAGATGAAAAATAATCAAGCTGTGCTGTTCTTAAAATAAGTAATACACGAAATAGAGTCATGAAGAAATTATACATACCACTAAGAAATTCATTTTCTTCTATTGAAATATTAATTAGTTAAGTATGCTTGAAAAAGCTTTTGAATTAATTTGTGCGATATCAAATAATTAGTTGTAAATAATTTTAGTATACGTAAACTATATTGTGATTAGGCTGTACGTGGAATAGCGGTATTATCGCGAAAGGAATAAGCACTCGGAATTTGACTAAATCACTTGTCGCCTGGACGCGCACTGACTGAACTAATTTTTCACTGAACTGAATAAACCCAAGTTGAATCGCACACGTACTCATGATAACTATCGAGTGTCCCCATCAGATTCCATGGGTTCGCATTTGCCGAACAATAGGGTAAAGCCTCGACATAACCTATGCCATGTTTCATAATTGCTTTGCAATTTCTCTTCTTCAGTGTTTCATGCAATACGCAATTTAGTCCCGCAATAAATAAAAGAAGCACTGACCCCATATTACATTAATGCATTCGAAGAAGTGCATTGAATAATATAGATAGTAGAATGCATTTGCTTGTATACATGCGCATAATTTTTGAAAGACAATTTTATCTAGTACACAAATGATTCGTTCCATTTATTATTTTCAACAAAAAAAACAACAACAAAACGCGTTAAATGGACAATCTAGTATTTTTAAATAGGTCTACGTCGATTGTGAATATTTCAAACTATTGAGCAATAAGATAATTTATCTTTTGTATGAGAAGCGTTGATTTACGGAAGTAAAATTTTTATTTAATTTAGATTGCGATTGAAATTTAGAAAAATCAGTATACTATTTGGAATCCAAGACATAAAAGTCCCTTTGCGTAATCTCATATTAGGTGATCGGTGTAATGATAAACAGCAATAGAGTTCCGTAGGGAAGATGGAACCACGCTCCGATGCCTTTAGGGGCATGTGTGAGTCTTTGACATTTGTATATGCGAAGATACGCGCGTGCACGTCCACGCACTGTATGGGAATGTTCAGGGTGAGTGCCTAGTAGGAATTCCATAACCCTTGTTCCAACATCACACTTATAACAAGTAAGAATATATTTTTAATTGACAGTCTTCTGCTACGAACATCCTTGTACGACACTATCGAAAAAAATGGATGTAATATTTAATAGAAGAGTTGTCATTTTAATTTAAAATAACAAAACTGAAGTCATAATAAATTTAACCGCCCAGGGTATTCTTGTGATAAATACTATTAAAGTACTATGGAATAAAATTGCAGAGAGTTGAAAAAATGTCTGTCCAATTGAATGATTAACATTATGAAATGTGGGGACTTAGAGGGAAACAGAATGATAAAATTATTAAATTATATAAAGTCAACACGTATATTTTACTAAACATATTTACTAGCTATGTGTTCAAGATTCAAACTCACTTTAATACTGCGCAAGCGGCATTAAAAAAAAATTTAAAAATAAAATTTAAAACATGAAAACAAATTTCAAATAATCTTACCTTTAGAAAAATTGAACTTTTATTATAGGTTTCATTATCAGTCGCTTTTATCAATAATTTGCATATCAGCGATAAAGTTAGGATTGCAATTTTTGGTTTTTTAAATAAAACATCAGCTACAGTTACTTGTTTCACTTTTAAGCGACAAACTTTCATCCTGTAAACGGTTAGATCGAATGGTCAAGATTTGTTCGACTGAAAAGCCGAACATAACCTCACTGGCCTGCGCCACTTGATAGAAGATTTATACACCAATAAATAACACTTGCGTTAAACGTCTCCAGTGTAATTAAGCGCAACCCACGTTCCACTCAGTAATTCATTGACCAAATGTGAATATTAATATTGAACGTTTGTATATTGTTCACGGTAGTGTGAGCTTTGGACAAGATTGCAATTATAGTTGTTCCAGGGTGCGAGGACAGCCGTCCCCTGTCACACATAGTTACTAACCACACGCATGCCTATTCAATTCCATTGCCACCTCCCCACTTTTGTATCCTTTTATTATATTCTTGTTTCGATTCTGAATGGTTTTCTCCCCACCACTCCCCCGCCCCTCCTCCGCCCCCCTCCCCTCTCTCTCTCTCTCTCTCTCTCTCTCTCTCTTCCTTTCTATCTTTCTATTTTTCTCTTTTACAAGCGTGTGTTTTGGCATAGCTTGATGGACATCAGGTACGTTGCACAAATATACAGCAATTTGCATATATCGCGTTCTAAATTAATGCTATGTATTCTGCCAATATCTCAAGTCGCCTGCACAAACATAATTAGGGTTTAGGTTAAATAGAATTAAGAAAGGTCAGTTTTATAATATATTATATAATTAATGGAAAAAATCGTCAATTTTTCTATTAGAATTTTGTATTATAATTTGAGTTTCGTTAAAATAGTCAAAAGTCATGTAAGGTACTATGAGTCAAAGAATTTGTAGGTAACGAACGAGAATATGGGCATATTTCATAAACCAGAATATTTATAGATATAAAAATGGAATTTCAGGTTTTTTTGCCGTTCGGTATACTCAATGTGCAAAGGGCATTCTCATAATATCGGTAATCGTTTTCACAGTAATGGCAAAATGAGGCGATTGTGAAAAGGAAAGAGGGACTTTTGTGTACTTTTCAATGTTTTAATGTGCACGCAGCACGCACTGCACGATATTCTCATGCGTGATGCAGTTACTAGGCACATCTTACAATTAAACCGGAAACGGATGGATATTGTGTTGGGTGACGTTAACCGTCCAATAGCACGCAACGGATTTTCTTCTATTCCCAATACCTTGCATCATATTGCAAGGATTGCAGCTTTTGTGGAAAGTAAAGAATCACATTCCTAAATATATCTTTTGGACATACGATTCCAATTATATTTAGAGTTTTAAACTGCTATATGTATGTAAACATGTTTAGAGCAGTTTTGAGGCCATGCGGCACTCACGACGGCAAGCCAATGTTTTTTTTTTTTTTTTAAACATACTAAACCTTGGAATATGTAACATTGAAATTCTAACCTAATCTAACCTAACGAACTATTTCTTAGCCCATCACAACTCCGAGTGTCCAGCATAACAATTTTTTTGGAAAATTCGGTGTGAGTGCAAAAACAAACAAAATCTATTTTAGAAGGGCCATTTTCATAAGAATTACAATGTAAATGAGTCCCTTAGACGTTATACTTCATTGATGGCTTGAGAATGTATGTTCTATTCGTTAAAATCATTAACCTTTAGAAGATGGATGGATTTTTTATTGATTACTCCAGTTTTAGATTTGGAATTTTAATATATACATTAAAATGATACTTCGAAAAAATATGAGATCGATAACGAGCCGAAAAATCGGATTTCCGTCTTCTAGAGGTTCATTAGATTCATACTATTTCTTCGTTTCAATTCTGGTCTAGAGTCCAGCTAATCCATAATTGAGTGACTCGTGAAAAATATGTAAGCAAAGTTATTTTTACATAACTATTTTTCCTTATCGACAGTTTAAGTTTCGTTACTACAAGCAGTAGCAGCTGCAGCGAATTTTAGCTGTTTTGTAGACGTGCAGTACAATTGCATTGACGAAATTTTAAGTGCTTTCAAAAAAAGAAATCATTTATCTACGTCAATTGGAAGAGTAAGAAGTATTAATAAAAATATTAAAAACGCAACTCACACCTTTCAAAAACCGTGTAATGATTCCAGTGCATATAACAAAACATTATCTTAATTTTATATTAATTCACATTCTTTATCATTTAATTCAGTGAAATATGCAAAAACATGTTTATCAAGTAACTCAACGATTTATCGAAAAAGCCCTCACTATATTTTTTCGCGAATTTAGCAATACACAATTCTCACGAATATAAATGAAACTAGAAGTGAGAAGCTGAAGTCGTGAACAAAATTACGATTACCCCATTGTATAAAAAAAAAAACAAAAAAAAACTTACTTTATAGATAGTTGGTCGTCAAGAAAACTGGCTGATTTTCAATTAAATTGGAGATGGCCGTGTCCTCGTCTTATTTGTAACGAAGTATAGGGTAGAGTAAAAAAAGAATCTGGTGCGAAAGTATAAATGATGGCAACAGGTGCCAATGGAGGGCACGTCCAACGCGAATGGCACCTGTAATCAAACTGGATGAAAATCGATCCGCTGAAAATAGTAGGATGCATGCAAGTGGCAATCGCAGGCCATAGGGGGTAACGCGCATCAAATTATGCT
This sequence comes from Cephus runcator, assembly GCA_030142495.1. Lineage (NCBI taxonomy): Eukaryota > Metazoa > Arthropoda > Insecta > Hymenoptera > Cephidae > Cephus > Cephus runcator. The sequence goes on from JARQTC010000541.1 coordinate 151,303, forward strand.
GTACGGGTGTAAGAGTACAGTACGTGCTCCGTTGGGCCCCACCATCCAGCTCCCTCCGTAGCGTCATGAGTTCTGGCCTTGCGCGTACCGGAAGTACCACTATTGTTCTCGGTTTCCGCGGGGCATCCGGGAAAACGCATAACTTCGACGAGTCGCCCGATGGCGACTGACCGTCATGGCGGAACCATGGATTAGAGAATTTAAACGGACGTGGGGTCAGCTAACATTTTATTTTGTCATGTGACAAAATTGACTATACGTATAGAAGTTTCAAACTATAAATCTTGATTTTGCCAACAACGTCACTTTCAAAATATATTATTTAACAATCTTCAAGTCGATTAATTATTTGATAAACTTCTTATCAATAAATATATCAATTTTATGAATTCAAGAATATCTATGAAGTTTGTAATGCTTTTACTCGATTTTGTGTACTACAGAAATTGCTGAAATCAAGGCAGTCGCGAAAAGTTTTCGATCTGGATGAATTTTGTGTTTACCACGACACTCGCGGAATTGATACAATTTTCCGACAGATTCTATTCTATCTCGTTCTCAGCAGAATTGGTCACCCGTATCTGTGGGTTAATGAACTACTGGAATCTATTGAATTCGGCATTCTATTGGAACTCCGATGATTGCCCTCATGAACTGTTAGGAAAATGATGCCGTTTATACTGTAAAAAATTTGGTGTTAAAAATAACACTAATTCAATACCACCTCGCATTCTGTATAAGTTCACACAGTTTTCAGTGTTTATCTGCGTGGTTAAAAATATGGTGTTGAAAAAGTGTCAAAAATTATGAAACCATTGATACGTCCAATCGATGTGTAGTATGCAATTAACACGTGTAAGTGTTCAACCATATCACATCGGTTGATGTACGAACGGTATATATTTTCTCTAAAAATGTTGTTAATATAGATTAAAATGCATAAATAATACAATTGGCATAATTGTATGTTAAAAAAAATGGGCGCGTGTGTATTCATGGCTGTTGAATACCCATCTATTTGTAGGGCTGGGAGCGGGATGCTTATAGTGAGGAGTGTGACACTTCACCCACTGAGCCACCAGCTCAATTTGTAAATGTTATTTTAGTTACGAGTTAGACTCAACAATATTCGTATTAGGAAAACAATAGGCGATGCTGAATTTCTCAAAAAAAAAAATAGTCCAATGAATATCCAAATATGTATATCGATTCCCAGTGAAGTTCTAAACTTTAATTACAATATTTTCCTTTAATAATGACAAGAGCAGAACTGCTATTCTAAAATGAATATTGGAAGTAGTTATGTTAATTTTTCATCCTCGAGCTCATGGATTACACTAGTTGGGTAATAGATGTTGAAAATGCTCTTATTTAATCCATATAGCTGTACTATTTAACGGCGTAGTGATTTTAGTATTAGAATGGTGGAATATGGACTAGAATTAAATTTTTTTTAAATTAGCATCTGGGTCCTTCCCTTACTGGCAATCGCCGCACCGGAAGGTGGCACCGACTGGAGAATCGCCCTTGGGATTGACGTCGCCGAACGTCATAAGAGGGTACCAGCGAGGTAGGGACGGGAGTAGTCAAGCAGATTTCGAGCAGCAGGGATTGCGCTTGATGGGATGCTTCGCATCCATATCTCGCGTTTAAGGGCGGGGGAGTTGTAACGTGGCGTTACAGAGCTGGAGGGAAACCACCTGGGAATGACCGAATAATAAATAAATAGGACTTTTCAGGTCGGACAATGAGTTCGGTGGTAAGTGCCCAACTTGGCAGTCCGAAGATATCGGGTTTGATTCCCGACCAGAATTCCTATTTTTTCTAAAGTTCCTAGCCATCTTGCGCTCCCTGACAGCCATCTGGATATAAATTAATTATAACGGGATGAGATGTTCGGCATAGGTTCGAGAAGGGCATAACTTTTAATTGAAGTGTTGAAAATGTCGGCTGGTAAATTGTAATTTGGAATTGAGGTTGTCGACCAAGTTGCCAGCCAAAGAAAAAACACACAGTTTTACGACGTTTCGGCCCG
>JARQTC010000541.1:155393-168423 GCA_030142495.1 Cephus runcator
TGTACGGAACAAAAATAATTAATTTATGTAATTCTAATAACATCTTGGACCCTGGAGTTCTTGGCCGGTACTTTTCGTGACTCTCCCGAGGGACGGTAATGCGTCCCGTATTTAAAACACGCGAGTTATTCACTCGGGACTTTGTGACGTGGATTTTTAACGTCACAATATATACTTCTATTATATCATATTTATATTGTGACATGTCAGCTTCTGCTCGCCACAAGATAGCTTGAAGAGATGCTATAGAGAGATTTTTTTGTTTTGCGTGCTTGAGACGGTTCCAGTACTAGGACGACAGTAATACAATAAATACAATATATTCATAACACATACTGTAAATAAATATTATTAATTATCTCTCTGCATTATATTTCAACTGGTCTGCATCAAGCTAAGCTTTAAATTTAAAAAAAATAATAATAAAAATACTACTCATAGCATTGATCACTACCACGATCTTGTATACAGGTCTGGGCACTTAGGCGAAAAACGCGTAACCTTAAGGTGGATCTGCCGCCAGAGGCGTCAGTGTTGGGAATGCGAATCACGTGGTAGCACTACGCATGCGCAGTTATCTCTTTCTTGCGTGATTGAAATTGAAATGAATTGAAAGAAAATGACAAGAAAGTGCATCGTGCGTGGATGTAGAACTGGATATTCTGAGGATAAAGAAAAATGGTCTTTATTTCATGTGCCAAAAGACATTGAGTTGCGGAATCAGTGGGTACGAGCTTTACCGAAAGGAAAGATTCCAAACAATAATAATTTACATTTAGTTTGTGAAAAACACTTCGCTGCTTGCGATATAATTCGGGAGAATGTATACAAAGATGCTGCAGGAAGTATTATCTTGCAGGTAAGGATACTTTTATATCGGAAATACACCACCTATGGATAACGTAATATTCTCTGCACAATGACTGAAAGAATTTGTGCTTTAACATTGATTGATTTATACCTGTGCAGCCAATTTATTGACGCATAAAAAAGTGAAACGTGGCTGTTGCAATTTGTTTTAAGTTGATTTCGGCTGACAAAATTTGGGTTGAAGATCGTGTGTTCATAGCAAATTAATTCATGACATTCAACAGCAACAATCTTTGATTCTTTGCATTGTAAATTCTGTTATTTATATTGAGTGCCTATTGCCTCTCATTATTTACTTTTCTTGATGCCATATATTTCTTAACTTAGTTCATCACATATGCAGGTTCCACTGAAGTATCCACGGCTTAACAAAACAGCAGTACCATCAATTTTTCTAAATAGTCGCCAACATCTCAAAACCAGTGATAATGGCATTGAAGACATCACTGAAAATGAGGTAAGCATTCTCTTTTGCTGTCAAATATATATTATTTGATTTATACCTGTGCAGCCAATTTATTGATGCTTAAACAAAGTGAAACGTGGCTGTTGCAATTTGTTTTAAGTTGATTTTGGCTGACAAATTTGGGTTGATGACCGTGTGCTGATAGCAAATTAATTCATGACATTCAATAGTAACAATTTTTGATTCTTTGCATTTTAAATTCTGTTATTTATATTGGGTGCCTATTGCCTCTGTTTATTTACTTTTCTTGATGCCATATATTTCTTAATTTAGTTCATCACATTTATATGTAGGTTCCACTCAAGCATCCATGGCTTAACGACACAGCAGTGCCATCAATGTTTCCAAATAGTCAACAACATCTCAAAACCAGTGATAATGGCATTGAAGACATCACTGAAAATGAGGTAAGCATTCTCTTTTGCTGTCAAAAATATTTTTTTAAAGATGGTCAATCCTTTTTTAACTAATTACAATTATGTGGCTAGCATCCTAGAGCATCAACAAAACCATAATATATACTATCAGCGGGGAGTGTTTTAAAATGCAAGATTTCGCACAAGTCTCTACCAATGTTGAAGTCCTAGTAAGAACTTTCGAGTCTGTTATACCATTTTTAATATTTATATGAGATAATCTACAGTCCAAATTGTATAGAAAACTTTTCTGCTTATTTCCCCTATGTTAGCTCGACCAAGCACATTTAATTACTACATAATATTAAATAATGGTAAGAAATTTGAATGAACCCATATCATTCATTTTTTGGATTTCTATATTGGTTATTTGTCAGGACTCTCCATTGCATACTGTAAAGATGAGCGAAGTATATCAAAATATCCCTTATCGCGACCATGACAATGCTCATTCCATGGACCTTGAATGGGAGAGAGATGTGGAAAATACAAAAGCATCCAGCGAAACTTACAAGAACAATGTGATAGAAGATTGCACGGGCAATATGCAAGATGAATCCTCATATGATCGAACCATGCTGACACTGAAGGACTGTTTTTCGGAATTATTAAACAATGAAAACCTGATAAAAATCCCGGAGGGCTGGTTTCGCTACAAGGCTAATGAGGGAAATAAGTGGGTTGCCTTTTCCACGTTCGGAGTCCAGAGTGAAGGTAATAATTTGCAACCTCTGATAAGAAAATCGGTATTGGTGTCAGAAGACGGAACCGTTCATATATCAGCAAATGGGAAAACGTTGTCTTCAAAGAATATATCGCTGCTGCCGGAACGTGTAGAGACTGCACCTGAACTATGCCATCTATTGGAAACACTTTCGAATATGAATATCTGTACTGGCGTAGCTATGCTTCAAGGAGCACAATCTGTACAAAGTAGCGTTGGTCGTCAAGATGCATTTGGTGATTGGAGACATAAATATTGTCTTGTTCTTTGCATAGAAAGAGTATGCACACGATGCCAAAGACTGGAAAAAACTGTGAAAGAAAGGATTCGAAGACTTATTAAGCAAAATAGAAAACCAAAAAGACTGAGACTCGTGTGTACAACAAAACGTGACCGAGAGAAATTTATCGCACTACGCAAAAAAATTCGCGCCAAGGCAGCTGTAGCTCGCAGAGCCAGGCAAAAGATTTTAAAAATACAGGGTATTATATCTGAAGCACAAACGACAATTCAAAATCTCAGTGAGCAATCAATAAAGGATAAATGCGAAAAATTGAAATTGCCAGAGCCACAGCAATTGGCAATCCAAGAAATTATCGCCGCGGCAGGCAAGGATAACAAAAAAGGTAACAGGTACTCCGAAAATTGGGTTATGATGTGTATGCTGATGCTTATTCGTTCTCCTGCCCATTACCGATTCTTACGCAAAAATGATGTGCTCCCTTTACCTTCGCCGCGTACTATCCGGCGTTATTTATCTATTATGAATGTCAAGTGTGGCTTCGACAGCAATTTTTTCGAATTATTTAAAAAGAATTTGACCTCGAAAACTCCAATCCAGAGACATGGAATTTTGCTGGTTGACGAAATCTCGCTCCGTCAATCTATTACTGTCTGCTCATCCAGTTTAACATTCAAAGGGTTGATTGATTTTGGGGATGAAAGTACTAAAGCAAAGAGTGTAAATGATATGGCAGACCATGGACTAGTGTTTATGTTCAAGGCGTTAGCCGATTGCTACGAACAACCGATCGCAGTATTTGCATCAAAAGGTCCCGTAAAAGGTTTCGATTTAGCGAAACTTGTTATTAAAGCTGTAATTTGCTTAGAAAACTCGGGAGCAAATATTCATGCTATCATATCTGATGGAGCATTCACAAATCGCAAAATGTGGGCCGAACTGGGGATAAGCGGGGAAATCGATAATTGCAAACCAGGGTTTAACCATCCCATAGACGATGGGAGAAAAATCTTTGTATTATCCGACACACCGCATCTTATAAAAAATATTCGTAACAGAGTATACAACAACAAAACGTTACAGGTACATTTGATAGCCACATTTTTCTTTGTAGACATTAATTGTAACATGATTAGTTCTGTAAATGACTTGTTGCCTCATATTTTGTTAAATAATTTCTACTGGCTAAATCTAAGCTGAACGCTGAGAATTTTTGGTATGCCTACTAAATTATCGAGCCCTTCTATTGGTCTTCCAGATCAATCCTTGCGAGCCATCTGTCAAATGGTATTACTTTCATCGGCTATTCGAACATGATACACAACTTCCAGCCAACTTGAGGGTCTGCCCAAAAATAACAAAGAATCATCTTATTCTAAGTACCTCAACAAAAATGAGAGTCCGTTATGCGACCCAAGTAAGCTTCGCGATTTATTTAACCTTTATTTCATTGACATCTCATGAATAATTATATTCTTAGCACTTTTATTTTGCTTGTAGATATTTAGCAACTCTGTCGCAAAAGCATTGCAATTATATCGCCAACATAGAGTACCGGGCTTGGAAAACTGCGAAACTACTATTCAATTCTGTCAACGTATCAACGATATGTTCGATGCTCTAAATAGGAAAGTTCCCAATGAGGGGGTCACCACAACGGGTTCTGACATAGAGGCAAGTATTTTATTCCTTGTGCACATTACCATCCTTATATAAAATGCACTGTTGTGTATATGACAGCGTGGTATGTAGATACGAATCGAATATAAGAAATTAAATATAAAATGATAAATCTCTTTTTACCAGATTTTGAAATCATCTTTACGTTGGCTGAATGAGTGGGAGCGTTTTTATCAGAAAGGCTTCATCAAGGAAAATCAGTTTCTTAGTAAAAATACTGCAGAGGGTCTTCGTGTAACGTTACAAGGAGTTATTGACATGTGCACATATGTGGAAAAGTAATTTCATTTCAAATATCTCTTGACAGGGAAACTTAATCAAGATGCATTAGAGGTACATTCCTAGTAACGCTTGCTCCGCTAGAAGTGTAGCAATTATACATTTATTGCAGAAATTTTTTGGTATAATACGACAAGCAAATGGTTCAAACGATCATCCCTGTACACCAACATTTCTTCAGCTGTACAAGTTACTTTCGAGCTACAGCATGTTGAAACCTCCAGCGTATGGTAATTGTACGGTGAATGAAAAGGGAGCTCCAAAGATTTTAGTCACAATCTCCGACTTGCGCGACATCTACAAACCAGAGAAAGTTAATAGAGTGGAGGAAATTAAAGAAAAACTGAATTCTTTTATCGAGCATGAAGATTGGGAGGCCGACGAGATTTTGGAGCACGATTATACTCTTGCACCAGTCGTTGATTGTGTTATCTACTACGTCACAGGTTATAACTATCCATCATATAGCGAATGTTTTTAATGAAGTTGATAAACTATAGAGGAATATTGTAAATGTCGGCTAACATCAAATAGAGTAAAATCATCAACACCACTAAAAACAACTAAGGGCCTCAATGAGGAACATTAAAAATAATTTAATACATTTCAGTCTTTTCATTCGCCTGAAGGAAACGCGTAATAACCTTAGCCACTATCACTATCCATATTCATTTCCTTTGTTCCCGATTTTCAGGTTACTTGTGCAAACAGTTGGTAAAATACACCAAATGTACCACATGTAAAGATGCTATAATAAATCCAGTAATATACTCAAGGTTGCCAAGTGCACAATTAGTAAACTTAAAGTCGCCTGGGCGATTAATACACCCAAACAAAATGTTTTTTAATATGATTCAAGTTCTAGAATCTTATTTCAATACAAATATAGATTCTCTCGACGTATATAATAAAACATTAGATGACATGTTTAATGAATATCATTTCTCGTTCCCGTGCATACAGCACGCTAATGACATATTGTCGTACGCAATTCATTATTATTTAAGAATGCGTATGCGTCATTTTTCCCAGCAGCATACAAATTCAAAATATGAAAAAAAAGTGCTGAAAAACGCAAGCAGTCCAAATTTTTTGTTCATTAGCATATTAAATAAAAACTCATATTTTTTGTTTATTCATCTTATTTATTTCCTGACATTTTGCTGTTTATTTTGATGTAGTATATATTTATCAAAACATCCATTTATTTTCATTTACAGTCTTCTATTACTTTAAGTTATGGGTTGGGTATGTATTCAAAATATTTAGTGAATTATAGCATCATTCAATTATCATGACTTTTAGGTGAATTGGTCCATGTAACTTCAGTTTTTTAAATCATCAATTCTTTATTTGTCTAACTTTAAAATTAGATTGTTAAATTTTATTTAATTGGCATCGCATCGGTTTTTTGTGTGTAACTTTCCTTTTGAATCAGAGATAAGAGGTTGCAGTGAATTTACGGATGCGCATGCGTGCATTCTCGACACTAGCGCTTGCGGACAAAATTGTCCACGTTACGGTTACGATCTACAACATGGTGAGGATAGGGAACTGCCCAGACCTGTATACAAGATCGTGATCACTACTATATGAACATGGCTCATAGTAGTACTTACAGCAGTGCTAATGCCAGTGCTAACCATGTAGTGCTCCCATGGTAGCGTAGTCTTCGTAGTAGTGTGCGAATTTACTAGAAATTTTCAGTTAATGGTGAGAATTCTAGTACTTCCTAAAAGCTATTTAATAGAAGGGTTATAAAACAGACATCGTGAAATACGCCGATGACTGTTAGGGAGTATCCATATCAATTACACAAAACCGTTATAAAAAATGAACATAAAAAATATTATTCTCCATCTGTAACGATTTAGAAGAACTAAATGACTCAAAAGTAATATTACATCGTAAATTGAAATAGAATTATAGTACTTATCCAGCATTCATAATGTGTAATGCACACGTTAGTTGTAATGTGTCCATCATTTACGTAACTTCAACGTACCAGTTATAACTAATGTGTGTGTTATGTGTAACAATGTATTTGCTGGTTAGTCTGCATTATAGATATATTGATATAAAGTGTACTGTCTCCAATAATAACTGGCAAGTGTGATGTGGAATATTTGTATATCTATTGCAAACCAAAAAGGTCGATGCATTGGAAAATACGGCAGGAGATTTTATGACAGCAAGAACAAAACAAAGCGAGAGGATATGAAGTAAATGAATGTCTACTAATTTATCGGGTATTTGGTATGTCCAAACATCTTCATTGCGGATACCTAAGTACTTTTGAAAATAAATATACCGATCATCGAATCAAATGTTCAGATATTTTGAATCATCATTTAAAATGATTTTATAATTCTGGTCGCTATTTCCTATGATTAGCTTTTTTGTTGGATGTGTTATGGATTCTTATGAAATTTTTGTGCTAAATCAGTTATTTTTAAATAGCTCCGATCATCATTCTTGGTGCTAAAAAATTGTTTGTTATACTTTTCGATGACATGGTCTAAAGATCGTTGTTTGTTGTGCGCATATACATATATACCTTTATTCCGAATATTTTATATTTTTCAGGTGTCGTTAATCATCGACATTGATACTCGAATATTTCTGATCATTGTCCCCCACAAAAGTAAAAGCAAATGCCATGAGTTAACTACCGAAATTAGTAATAATATAATTTCCAGATTCCAATAAAGTTTAGTTATTATTTTTCATTTGCACGTTCATCCCGAAACAGGTAATAATTATTAAATTGGCTTATTATAAGCAAAGTAGTATCATTTGATAGTTATCGATATTGCCTTACGACATATGCGATCTTCGGTGAACTGTGTTTGGTTTTGTATTTCCAATATGCGTAGTGAGGTATTGTGCAGTGTTCCGTTATCGGTTCAATGCCATACTGTACAATTTGATGGTTAATTCTCACCGAGCCATACAATGCTTTTGTACATCTATTTCTTATTGGACCCTGTCGAATATTGTCCTGTTTTCTCAAGTAAAGTAAAACCCTTTGTCAATGTATTGAAGGAATTTCCTATGTTAATTCTGTTAGCGAGGTTCATTGACAGCCTTGGGTTAAGATCGCGCAGTGTCATGGTTGCTGAAAAATAGTTTCGAATAGAGTACATAAATAACAGTATAACAATTAATAACGAGTAATAAAGATCATACAATATGCTGACTGTAAGTCTACAAACAAATTTTAATCCTTGCAAACAAAACGCTTTTGATCAATAGTATAGTGCAAATTAAAAATAGATTCGCATTTCTATCAAATTGCATTTTCTACCCGCCGAGGGCCTGATTCAACTTTTTTTTCACTAGGTACCGCAGTGTTAATTCGTATCTCCAATGGTTTATGTAATTTTAAATTTTGAACGCTAATTTCGGAAAAATGTTAGTGAAAAATGTTTTTCATGTTTTAATACATAAATTATTGAGACGTTTCGTGATTTTGGAGCCTTAGGAATTACAAGACTTTTTGTAGGGTTTGTGCACTGGACAGGCGTCTTCAGAAGTAATTAGACACTGGAGTTTTTAACCTCTTAGGCACGGCTCAATTTTGCGCGGGGCTGTTTCTCTGTACGGCAGAGTTCAACGCGAATTACGTGTAAATGATACGGCACTGCAATGTGTGACGGATAATGCTGTTCTTTACACGAGTACATTGGAATGAAGTGTTTGATGATTAAATTATAATTATAATGGCATCCGCGGAAGCCACTATAGTGGCGCATAGTGCCTAAGAGGTTTAAATAAAAAGATGATGATATATTGTCCTATAGATTACAGACTAGGTATCCTTAATATTCTATTTTGTTCTCTCACACACATATACACACTTTATAATTGTGTCTAGTTTGATAGTCGTACCGTAGGTGACAAAAAGTGTTTTTGGTTACGTATTCTCTCTACTAGCCTTTTGGAAGGGAAAAAGGTAGCTGGAGCCACCATACAGCAAATTGCACAATGCGTCCGATGACTGTGGGCCAGCTATTGATGAGGATGGTAATGATTCAGTACCCACAGGAGATCACAATGAACAACGTTTGCTGAATCCCTTATCTTAAGGATAGGTGAGACTCAGACAGCTACTAATCACAATGATATTGGGAGCTGAGCTTTTTAAGAAATGTGGTTGTTATGCAGTGGTCGATTTCTGATAGCCCCAGCACAATGCTTTCGATGCAGAATATCTACAAGGATGGCAGATTTCCTGATACAGGATGGAGACACAAGGCTTTCCAAGACCAGGAACTGCACAGGATGAGTTCCCGCAGTTTGCAGTACAATACTGTTCACTGGTTCGCTCTGGAACAGAGGATTGGTTTTCTCCTAGCTTTTTGATAATTTGTACTTTCCAAATTTTTACTTACTTCTGGTCGTCTTGTGGTGTACAAGGGTCTGGTTGATTCGTCTAGACGGACACGAGTTATCTCCTATCGAGGAAGCCGCTGCTTATATTCTCGATAGGCATACGTTAAATCTAGTGGGGATAACGATTTTTATCCTACCGAGGCGTTAACGTCGCTTTTTGGATTCAATATTTTGATTTATTATGTGATTTGATTATTTAATTTGACTAATTGGATTAGCGGTTTCTTCAAATACCGACTTACTGGTATTTCTATTGTGTTCGGCGCGTGCCGGCTTCTAGCGTCTGGGCACTTGTTTGTTTTGATTTCAGTCGATCGACTGTATTTCGGAATCTAAGAATATTAAAGGTAATAATTTCTAATATTATTTTCTCATGACTGTCGCTGTGACTAGTTTCAAGGGAATTGCGCAATATTAGAGATTTAAAAGTCCTGAATTCCCTTCCTTCATCGGCGTCGTTGTGAGAGGTCAATAGGATTATTGAGGAATTCTAGGATTTGAGGAGTTCTCTCAGATACTGTTATGCACATCCACAGTGCGCTATGCACTCTTATGTGGGGCTCTTGACGTATCCATCATCGAGAATAGATGATTAGGAAGGAAAAAGGATAGAGGATAGGGGGGCATAAGAGTGGAACGTTACAGTATATTTTCAGGCCCTAAGCACAATTATCCACATTTATATGTCTTATTGGATATAAATCTTCGGGTGCACTACCCAGAATATATTAAACGGATACGTACCCGCAACCTAATATCGTAAATGGCTGCGAGTGCTTCAGCCACGCAGTCTATAAAACTACTTAGAAATAACGGCGGTCATTAATTTTTGAGACATAACTGTGTATTTTAATGCTTTATCTTATTTTTCATATAATAAAAGGTGTTACAAAAAACAATTAATATCAGCATAGATATGGTCGAAGTCCAAAAACTCCAGGGTACGAAGATGGAATCCAGTGTAAAACTTTAATTTCGTAAGTTTAATATTTCTAGGATTTAATCTGTGCCACTCGATCGAGTAAATCCGTAAGTTCAATGTAAATGCAGTTAAATTGGTGAAAGTATTTTTTGAACCAATATTTTTAACGTTGCAATTCGTATTAGAATTTGAACCGCGTACTTATAACTGTGCAAAAAATGACTACCATAAAAAAGATAGGGAATAACATACTTCGCTACACATTTATAGTAGATTTGCAATGTCGACACATTTGAAAGCGATATTTCAGACAACCGTAAATTTGTTTTTTTGACAGTAGCTGATCGATATGTAACAAATCATGTTAGTGTCTTAAAATATTCTATACACCAAACGGTAATCCTGTCAAATAATATTTTTATAACTTTGGAGCAATTACTTGTGCTTATGTCCAGAAATACCATCATAACTCTATATTATATTAGGTATACTTGGTACTAAATTTAGATTCTATAAATGTTTATAAGTTAAATACTCGAAATCGAAATGTTATGTAATTGACCTGATACTTTTAACTTAGACATATTTTTGCCAATTTCCTGTTTACATGGTGAATAAATTAGCATTTAATTCTATGAGATTTAGGTTAAACGAAAGAGGAGTTTATTCATTAGATAATTAGCCGAGCTGTATAATGGAACAATTGGTTTCGATTTTTGAACAAATTTGTTCTTTTACGTGAATATGAGTGCCAAGGGTCATTTTCCATGGAAGCAAATACCTTCACTGTATTGGGTGCGATGATGTGGAAAACATACTCTGATTTAAATATCAATGCAACAGCATTGGAATTACGGATACAATTGTGAACGAGGAAATAATTGACAGTGGAATCCCTGGGAAACAGGTACATTATAGTGGGACAATATATGTATATTATATAGTTGGTTGACATTATCATGATTACTAGGCATTACGTGGTGATGTCGGCTATTTTGAGATCGGTTAAAAAAGCATATTCATTATCGCTCATTTTAAACATACTGGGTATCCATTAAAAACGCATTAACTGAATTCGGTTTTTACTACAGAAATTAACGAATGGATTAACCTCAGTTGGCGCGTTTATCGAGCCGTAATTGAACCTGTATTTTGAATATCCAACTCCTAAACCCAGTTTTGCCTTTATACGTAACATCTCTAATTCCTCTAGCCAATCATAATCTATATTTTTTTTCTTGCAAATCAGATATATTTTCTTTTCATAAAAATTATATTTGTGTAAAACACAAATTTATAATACATTAAAAACATTAATTTTGTTATGATAAATCGTTTGAGCACGCAGTACAGATTAGATTTTCAGAGCATATTGGCATCCTACAAATGTTTAGCCTCTACGAGAGGTTGCAGGTAAATTCAGGGCGGATATAGCATTCTTTTCTCCAATTTGTTTCTAAACTGATACTAATAATTTTTTCAAGTGTATGCATGTTCATGTGTGCGCGTATGCGCGTATTTTTCTCTGTGTGCATGTGTTTCATTAGGTACTATGGACTATTTATTTTACCTCGCATGAGCCGCGTCCCAGGTAGGAGCTGCTAGCTCTCAACGATTGGACTACGCTTGGTCCAACTTTGGCCTGAATATAATAACCAAGTTTATGCCAAGTTTCGGTATTTCAATCGCAGACCTAACCCTAGCCAACTTCATAGCGCCAATCGTTGATTTCATCAAATTACTATTTTCGTCTATTTCACTTATTTCTTTTTAATTATTCAGAACTGATAACATTTTTTACTATGTTACTTTCTAAAATTGAATCTGTGAAAATTTCACTGATTGTTTCAGGTGTTTGAAAATTCACTGAAGAAGTAGTGATTTTAGATCCAATCCATTACCAAATGAGTGACTTCGTGTTATACGAGTCCTATAACGGGTGTTTATTGTCGCGGTATCATAGACTGTGTTTACACGATGGTCTTAAACCGGCTTAGTTAACACTGATCTAAAGGAATTGACCAATCATAGACATTTATACTTGTAAGAAATATTTTGGATTGGTCAATTCTTTTAGATCATTACTAATTAAACCGGTTTAAGCCCGCCTTGTGAACGTAGTCATATTGTTTTTCACACTCTTACGTCGAGTGTAAGACGCTGCAGGTGACAAAAACTGGTCATATTTACGAACGATAAATTGATGCAGCTTGTACCTACTGTGACGTTATTCTGTCAACAAAACGTAAATCCCCCAAAACCCGGAATCCCGAAGTACAGGTGGTCTCGGCAAAATTTAAGATTTAGACGCGAAGTACCCTCAAAGGAGCACACCACGAGCTCTAGGCTCGTTATCGATACAGTAAGAGGCGCAAACGATAGTCAGTTCAGGGTTCAGGTAACCGGTTGCCACCAGGCGAACTACAAGCTAAGAGCCTTTCGGCCAAACGTAACAGATAGGGGCATCATGACCAATAAAGAAAAGTACAAAACGTAAGTAAACCTAAGGGTTACCCGGAACTTCAAGAGGTAAGAAAGGGGTAACAAGCCAAGGACTTCAGGGAAGCGATAAGAAACACTACAATAAAATAGTCCAAATTAATCAGTTAACGTACTGAAGCTGTATTAAGCCAAATCAACAATCCAAATAATCGGGAAGTTCAACGGAAAATGTACAAACGCGTTAGAACGGCATTAAGAGGGATGCGAACGAAAGCCAAGCATATGTTACAAAAGGCCTAAAATTAATTCACAATAATCGTCATCAAAAATGGAATCTATATAATGCAAAAGAAATTAAAAGAATATAGGGGATTATCGGTTGGTCCTATTTATCGAAAATTGCGACGACGCAAGAAGGTGAACGTTAAGGTGCCTGTCCACGTGAGAGTAAAACTCTCGAAAGTTGCTCTCGAGAGCAATACTCGCCAATGGACACGCTCCTGAGAGTAACTCGCAGACAGTAGCGTCAAACTCGCCGAGAGCAGACTCGCGAGAGCTTGCTCTCAAGTGAACAAGTTCAAACACGCTATCTGAT
>JARQTC010000541.1:196881-211752 GCA_030142495.1 Cephus runcator
TCCTCATATAAGGACTTCGTACACTACTTACGATTCGGAGGAAGCAAATTGCAAGTTTCAACTTGCAGCTTGTTTTAATACTCTACAAACGGAATTTTTCAAAAAAAAATTTTGAAATTAATTTAGAACTTGTTTTTGACCTTGGAAATTTCTGCATCTGCAAGAAACCTGTAGCAATTAGTAGTGTTTTAAAAATCGGTTGAGAACAAAAATCTCTATTGGTTTTTGAAAGGCGCGCTATTGCGATTTTAGTATGTCGTACCTACGATGGCGCCACTGACGCGTTTGATGAATCGCGCTGCGCACGCGCCATGCTTTTCTCGTCAGTCCACCTGTAACCGTGCCACTGAAAGGAACAATACTAACAATAAACGAAGCATTTTAATATTCTCACCGCCTCTATTTTTCTTCCACAACCTACAGGTTATGGGCCCAGGACGCGGAATAAAGTTTGAGTTCGGAGAGCATTGGGAAAAGTGCGAGAATCGTGAACAGTGACCTTACCGTCACACGCTTTTTTTTGTGTTCTCCAACAATTCGACAAAAGAAAAATGGCCTCGTCAGACCTAGCGCGAGTAGAACTCTTGAATAAGGACAATTTTGATGCGTGGGTAATATAGATGGAGGCGATATTAACGAAAAATTATGCCTGGGGTTACGTGTCAGGTTAAAAAATAAAGCCCGAGATTGTCGCGGAAGACGCTGCGTCAGCGGACGCGGCAAGAACATGGGTCATCGAAGACAAAAAGACGAAGTCGGATATTGTGCTGGCCATAAAATCATCGGAATTGAAGCAAATTAAAGGTTGTGGCAATATGAATGCAAAATTTACAGGGGTAACATCCAGAATTGCACCAGAAACTGTAAATATGGCGAGTGAATCGGCGGCTACTCAAATCGAAAGCAAAGGGGATGTATCCATAGTCTCGGAGATATATGGTCATGAAAGGAACGTGAACGTGAAAGACGTCTTTTGAGTTCCAAAGTTGCGCACAAATTTGCTGGCGGTAGTTGGAGAAATCATCCATCAAACAAGGAAAAAGACAAAATCGTGGATAACAAATGAAATACGATTTTTACCGCCGATCGAAGGGACGGGCTGTACTACTTCCGAGGATTGAACGACGAATACAACGCCAACACCGAAGTAGTCAAAGCAAGAACAACGAGAACTCCGATGGAAACGTGGCACATAAAGATGAGTCACTTGAACGCTAGGGATCTCATCCAATGCGAGCGCAGCGCCTCCGTGCTAGGCATGGATCTCGGAAAATTACCAGAGGACTTCGTTTGCGAAATTTGCCTCCGCAGCAAGATGACGAAAATCCCTTTTTCCAAGCAATCGAAAAGGATTTCGGGACTGCTGGAAATAATACACAGCAATGTCATCGGTCCGATGAGCGTGGAATCGAACGGGAAGGAGAGATGGGTAAGTCACGTTCATAGACGATTATAGTAGACGGTGCGAAATACGTCTGTTAAATAAGAAGACCAAAGTTTTCGACGCTTTTAAAGACTTCAAAACCCTCGTCGAAAACCAACATGGAAGAAAAATAGTTCCTAAAGTCGGACAACGGAACTGAGTACCGGAAGGAACTCTTCGACACATTTCTGAAGAAAAGCTGTATCAGCCGAAGGGCAACGATCACACATACACCCGAACAAAACGAAATTGCGAAGAGACGAAATCGAACCCTGATGAACTTGACAAGGTGTCTCTTGGTTTAGTCTTCGTTGCCATCGTCATTCTGGGGTGAAGCACCGAATACAGCGAATTATATTCGAAATCGCTGCCCATCGAGAAGTCTCGGAGGGAATACCGTCTTCCATATATGACCGTATATGAGAAGTGTACGGGAAAGGTCCCGCACGTCAGTCACTTCAAGGAGTTCTGATCGAAAGTTTTCACGTTGAAGCGAGAACCGAACAAGGGGAAATTCGACCCACGTTTGAGAGAGGGATTGTTCGTCGGATACTTCAACGAACGTAAAGGAAAGGTACCGGATATGGTTGACGGATGAGAAGTGGATTGACATCGCACGGGATATAAAATTCGTTGGACTGCCGAGTGCATCTACAGAAATGGAGAAGTTTGACGAGATTTCAATGGAAGAAGAGGACCCGACACATACAGAAGTGGTTTTATCTTCCGTAAGCACCAAAAACGTAGGTCCTCCAAACGAAGCACACGACCGGAATGACTAAAACGACGACGGTCAAAACGAAATTGAAGAGGCTATTGACCAAGTACTCCCTAATCCGGAATCACCACAAAGAGGTCGAGGAAGACCTAAAATAGTAAGAACGGGTCAGAGGGGGAGATCCCGGAAGGAATTCCACGTAGCTGACTGCATGGATGAGGTCGAGGAATTCTCATGTCTCGCTGAGATATCGTTCGAGTTAGCTGTACACGGGCCTCACGCTGAGGAATGTTACCACGCAATGGAATCGGAAATAAGGTCAATCATCAAAAACCATACCTGGACCATCACGGATAGACCCAAAGATCACAAGATAATCGGTAGCCGCGTCGTACTCAAAAATAAATATAAACACGGTGGGACACTGGATTGCAGAAAGGCTCGATTTGTAGCTAAGCGATTCTCCCAACAGCCAGGCGCCAATTTAATGAAACATTCGCACCTGTGGCGCGACTTAGTTCGATCAGAACTATTGCCGCTCTAACTGCGGAAAACAACAAGCGCCTTAAACAATTCGACATTACCACAGCGTACCTGATTGGAGAACTCAAAGAAAAGGTTTTCATGGAAATCCTAAAGTACACTGTTGATATTTTGGAGAGGATCGTATCGACGGAAACCGCTAAGACCAGCCTCGGAAAGAAAGCGGCACGAATGCTCAACGAAATTGAAAATGGCAACAAAGTTTGCTCACTCAGTAAAGCTCTCTACGGTCTCAAGCAGGTCGGACGTTGCTGGAACGAAAAAATTGACAGGGAAATCATCAAGTTTGGCGCAAAGAAGTCAGAATCAGGCCTATGTGTATACGTCAAGGGTGAAGGAAGAAATTAACTTTTGATCGCAATATACGTCAATGGTATCATCGTTGCTTCACGAAGTGATTTCGAAATGACGGATTTCGGCCGGCACCTATCGAATCTGTTCGAAGTAAAGGACCTAGGAGCGGTAACGCATTGTGTCGGAATGGAATTCCTCCAACAAAAGAACGAGATTTCAATTTGTCAGTCCGGCTATATACGGGACGTCCTCAACCGTTATGGAATATCTGATTCAAAAGCTGTGGCGACGCCGATGGATCCCGGTACCAACTTACAGAAGGTCTAGGAGGAATCGAATTCAAGCGAAAATGAGCTCCCTTATCGTGTGCTCGTCGGATCCCTTATGTATCTGGCGGTGTGCACTCGACCCGACATCGCATTCGCGGTCAGTTATCTGAGTCAGTTTAACTGTTGCTACAATAAGATTAACTGGGCTACAGCGAAACGAGTTCTACGGTACATTCAGGGAACTCAAAGTTTGGGACTCAAATACCAGAAAATAGGGAGACCACTGGATGGAAGGCTTCGCCGATGCGGATTGGGCAAATTGCATGATCGACAGAAGATCGTACATCGGATACACGTTCATACTCGGTGGATGCCTCGTCTGGTGGGAGGCAAGGAAGCAGAGAAGCATCAAAGGAAGCATCTTACCTACAGCATTTTCTGAAAAACGTAGGTTTCATCAACAAGGCTGAAGTCATAATTCTTTGTGACAACAATGGTGCACGAAAGCTTGCTGAGAACCCAGTATTCCATAATCGCAGTAAGCACATTGACGTGCGTCATCATTACGTTCGTGAAGTCATATAGAGAGGCGAGATAACGATCGAATACACTCCAACCGATGAGATGGCTGCAAACGTTTTTACCAAAGGATTATCCAGGCAAAAACACAAAGTGTGTGGAACTCCTCGGTTTGTCTAACTTTCCGATCCCGAAGAAGAACTATCCTTAAATCGAGGGGGGGATTATTGGATTTTAAACGGCACGCTATTGCGATTTTAATATTTCGTACCAACGACACGCGCCACTGACGCGTTTGATGAATCGCGGTCTCCGCACGCGCGATGCTTCTCTCGTCAGTCCACCTGTAACCGTGTCACTCGTTTGCAATTACTTGAGTTTTTTCTTTTCTTTTCGTAATTCCTGCCCGAAGCTACATAGTTAATGTAGCTTCAGCCTACTGTGTTAAACATTCGGAAAGCAGTAAACAACCATAGTGTTTACGGTGCCAAAGTATGAAATTTGCAAAAACAAGCTCTTAATAAATTCTAATGTTATAGTTTGGTTTTTAGGACAAACTATCTGTAGCGTGAAACGCAGGCCTCGGGATTCGGATTTCGAATGATATTCGAAGGGAGATCTTCCTCGGAAGAAATAAGCAGGAACACTTGGAGTTTTGACCTCGAAGGGTTTATTTCGTAGAGTATTATGTTTCAGCAAGATTTTTACTGTAATAACCTTATGTGACTGACGTTGAGTTTAGAGTAAGACTGAGCATGTTGAGCATTTAGCTCCGATATATATATATAGTCGAAAATCCGCAGGTTAGAGGGGTAGGGAAATATTGGTTTTAGGGTAGATGTGTCGAAGGTTGTAAAAATGCACTTCGGTGTATGTATGTTAGGATAGGGATGCGTAATGTGGTCTAGGGTGAGTCAAGGTATGTCGAGTGATAGGATGTGATCTTTAGCCTGGGTATCATTGTGAAATGCTTGCTGAATGAGTCGGGGAGATGTGTTTCACAATGCGGCGTATGCCATAACATCTAAAAAAAAAAAATTTCAAAAGATCCGTTTGTAGAGGATTAAAAAAAGTCCTTAGAAATTTTTGTCCTCAACCAATTTTTAAAGCGCTACTAATTGCCAGTGGCAATTCACCTGCAATAAAATCTATGGCAAATTGCCACAGGTTTTTTTTTGCAGATGCAGGACTTTCCAAGGTCAAAAATAAGTTCTAAATTAATTTCAAAAATTTTCTTTTGACTGAAATGGAGAAAGATCTTAGAAAAACAAAAAATTAAAAATAGATTTTAAAAAATTCAAAATATTGGATACCACCTTTTTTCACATAGCACGCGACTTCTCAATCGTAATTGAATCTTATCACATTGGCGGTCACATTGATTTTAAAATTCGTGAGCTACTACAATTATTTCAGTCATCGGCGAACACGTTAAATCAATACTCGTGTAACAAATTCCTATAATTATTAATTGTCTAATAATACTCTGTATGAAAATAACTCATTCACATACTGGCATATGCACTACAGGGGAGACGAGAGGGCGTGAGTGGGGTCAGGAAAGGGCAGATAAAATGGATCAAAGTATCTAGATCCCGAGCGAGATGTCCTGAACGTTAATAAGGCTAGGAATTGTGGACAGTCCGCATTTCCTCGAATCAATTTTAGCACAAACAAAACGATCCTTGGTGAAGCACTTAGGCTGTCGTAGTTCCAGGCTGATAAATATTTTCCATTTACTCCTTGGTCTTTCAATTATTTTCCAGTTTGCAGAAAACAGAAATAAATATGTTTAGAAGTAAATATTTTTTTTAGTGGTTTCAAATTGTCAAAATTTTACATTCTTCGAATTCATGTATTTCAGGAGCAGAATTCAGAATTTTTGAAAACATTAGACAGATCTCAGATTTTTGTTCTAGTACATATAAACCCAAATTTGTATTTTGGAAAAAAAAAAGTAAAATAACCTGCGAAATATATCGAACTCTCTTATAAAAACTTGACAGGAAGTTTATGTTTCTTAATAAAAGAAAACGAATGTAATACAAAATACATGTGGAGCAATTACCTTGATAGAATTTTGTTGCAGTTTCTCCTGCTCTCCATGGGAATGCCTACAATGTTGCGCGACAGACGATGCCCCTTCGAATTTTTTAAAAGACCCATTCTGCTCATGGCAGTAATAACACCAGTAGAACTGTTTGAGGTGTTGCGCATCAATGTGGTCCTTCATTCCATCCAAATTTTTCACAGCTTTCTGGCAGTTCTTCCAACGGCACTTGTATTTCTTTGGACTGTAATCATAATCTTTTGTCACCTTTAAACATCTGATTGCGAGTGGTTGCCACATTTTGAATCCTGCTTTATTCGTGACCGCATGTGTAGAATCCAGTTTGCGCTGCTCCCGAAGTTTCTCAATCACATTGGTGTCCGGTGTTTCCTCTTTGTTCTCTGGCTCTTCAAGCTGACGGGACGGAGCTTAAAACATAATTTCATGAACATGTATTAAAATGCTGTTGCGCCTCGATATGATCAAATACTGTGAATTAAAGACGAACAAAAAATACTGTTGACGTTTCTCTTGTTGCATGATGAGCAAGAGATGTTAAATTTAAGGATTTTCTTTACTTTTATATATGTAATCGTAATACCAGACTTTGAGGCCAGATCTTTGTTCAACATTTGGTGGAATCTCCCACATACTCTTTGATATGATATTTACAGCCGTATTCATAGTCGTTCCTTGAGGAATAAGGATCCCTTGTTCCTCGTTTTGCGTTTCATAGACCTTCCTTTACAGAACAATGAGCCTCATTGGCCTCCTTAGTTTAAGGGAGGTCTCGACCTTCCTTGAGGAAACCTTCTGCTCTGTGATTGGCTGTTTCGTTTGATATGTCTAGCGCCACAAGCTGTCCGAGTTAGCAACTAACCCAAGCAGCAAAGGTTTAGCTTGGCTTGGTTTGGCTCGGCATCAGTGCAAAGTTTGGAGTGTATCACGGTCGACATTGTAACTTAAAAAACAGTTGGAACTACGTAAAAATTCGTACACTAGCTTCCATATCTGTTGAAATATAATTATAATTACTGTATATAATGGACAACGAATTTTTAAATAATTCTGATAATGAGTTCGACGATGAATTTGTGGAACGAGTGGATAGTTTCCGATGGCAGCTTGCCAAAAAGTACATTCGAGACTTTCAAAATCCTATCGAATTGTACGAAGATGTTCCTTTTCAAAAAAGTTACAGATTTAGCAAAGGAGCCGTGGTCGAACTTTTATTGCCGTTGTTAAATGCGCAATTAAAAAACCTGTATAATCGTGGATTGCCAGTTTCTCAATTGATACAGCTCCTAATAACACTGCGTTTTTATGCAACAAGCAGTTTTTAGGCGTCGGCTTTTGCTTTCAAATCAACAGCACCTGTTTTCTTGCAGTCAATAACACTTTCTTCTTTCGTAACTGGAGTCGAAAGTGAAGCGGTTTGAATTAGTTCCAAATATAGCTGAGTGGCGCTTCTGTCGACAGTCCTGCCACCATAGGCAATTATATGTCCCTAAATTTACCGTCCTTCTGGAAGGGGGAGAGCCGAGGTGTGACTATGAAACATGGACGCCTTGGAGATTGAAGGAAGCCTTTATCAAGACGTCCTTCATCCTTGAGATAAAGACGGACTATGAATACGGCTGTTACTGGACAAATTCTTACTTGTTCTTCTTCTGCTTCAGTTCCCATAAATCCCGAAGAGGGAGAGAGAGGCGTCTAACTCCACTTTGTAATAGTTGTTGTCAATTGCCCCTGATGTGAACACCCACAGTGATATATACTCTTCGCCTTTCGTTATCTGCTTTAAGAATTTTCTTAGAAACTTTTTATCCAATCCAAAGTCCGTGGTCACGGAGCACTTTTTGAGATAAATTGGCAAGCTGATTGTATGGGAGTATCGAAAAGCAAGTCAACCTCAATCTGGTCCCAACAAGTCCCTCATCTAACAGGATCATTTTTGCTGATTTTCCATTCAGTTTGCAGATTTTGCCTCTGTACCATTGAAAGTTATCTATACTGTGACGATATATGCTGTCGTCTACAAAACAGAACTCTACAACACTCGGAAATTAGGAGCGTAAGTGGTTTCGGTCAAATCGAATAGGTTGGTTGGGCGCCAGGTACCTTCAAAGGAACACCACGAGCTCTAGGCTCGTTATTGATACAGTAATGATCGCGAAAGATAAGTGATCCGGGGTAACCGACTGCCACCAGGCAAATTAAATCTAAAGTTGCCACCAGGCGAACTAAAACTAAGGGCCACACGGCTAACGCAATAGATAGGGGCGCCACGGCCAAGAAAAGAATAGAAAACACAACTAAACCTAAAGGTTACCCGAAACTCGAAAAATAATACTAAATTAGACCATCATACGTCCCACGGTACGCCGCTTCAGAGGCTAGTTCGTCGGAACCGTCGCGGCGTTCAGGAGGCACGGAAGGAAGGAATCCCAGCCAAGGATTTATAGGAAACCGATAAGAAATACTACAATAAAATAATCCAATTTAAGCGATTAACGCACCAGAACTGTATTAAGCAAAACAAAATTCCAAATGATCAATAAACTCAACAGCAAAGTTACAAACGTAATAATTCAAGCATTACCGAAGGCGCGAGCAAAAGCCAAGCATAGTTTCACAAAAGTCTTAAATTTAATTTACAATAATCGATATCCAAAATCGAAAGCTGTACAATGCAGAAGAAATAAGAATCACCAAATAGAAGTTCGGAAATTATAGACGCATCCTGTTTATCGGAAAATTACGGCCAAAAAGCGCCGCCACGCGTGAGTGGGCACGCGAGTAAGACGCTGGGACGCGGACTCGATACTTCTAGAAATGATATCCACGGCAAATAATACGGTCGGAATAATCGAATTACTCGAAATAAACTAACAAATTCATTTTGAAATAAAATAACAAAATCACGACACTGACAAAAATCGGAACGCAAGGAACGGCAGCGGGACGAAATGCGCGGTTCCAATTCTTGCACGCGCGAAATTAAAACCGCAGCCGACAGTAGTACTACGAAAGAGTCACTTCAACGAAATTTACAAATCCGTATGAACCCAGAAAAAAAAAGACAACGATGAGACGCGCGGGTTCTTTTACACAAACACAAAATCGCGAATACAGAAAAAGTAGCAAAACAAATAGAAAAGATCACAATCAATTAGAACAGAGTATGACACATAAAAATATGACAGTCCGGAAAATATAAAATATTATAACGAGTATGTAGTTATCGTTGCAGCGGTAAGACGTTCTTGGAACGGGTAGTATAATTTCGAAATCGGCCGAAGGCGCGACGTCGAGAAACGTCAACAAGCACGGTCGCCTCGGAGGGCGGCTAGCGCGCGACGTCAGAAGGACGTCCGCGATACGCAAAATTCTCGAAGATTCCACAGGGAATATAAAGACGAAATTACAATAATGTTCGGCAACGATAATCAGATACGGCACACCAGCAATAAATCACAGATGTAGGGCCCCAAGCCGCGACAGCGTAGCTTTTGGAATGTTTGTCGGTCGCTCGTAGCGACGAACCGTTAAAGGTAGTGCGTATTAGAAAAACAAAAAAGTCAGTTGATTTGCGACGATCAAGACGTTGAGACGTACATGTTAATAAACTGTTTTACTTATCTCTTAACTCGCATCATTCTCTATATCATACAAGGAATAAATAAGATCTACATTCCAATAAATCCCTATAAATTTGGGGGCTCGTCCGGGATTTGAAGGAGAATCCGCGAGTGTAGAGGCGAGTACGACGAAACAAGGACGAAAGACGAAGTGCGTCGGAGAGGAAAGGCGGCGAGACGGAACCGCGGGTAACTCTTCGCGTGAAAAAGCTGACGTAATTTCGATTCAGTGATGAGTTTTGTAGCGAGCGATGCGTATAACCTCACGGTTGCGCAGCTAAAAGACGTATTGAAGAATAAAGGACTCAGTGTGAAGGGAAATAAAGCCGAGCTGAGAGATAGACTTGTAACTGCCGATCCGAGAGGGGAGTGGATAGTCGAGCCTAGGCATTTTGAACGACGGAGAAAATGACGAAACCGGGGTGACGGATACAGATACGGAAGGACTAGCGAGTGTGATGTCTTGCGATCGTGAAATCGCGTTGTATAGGCGCGAGAAAGAGTCAGCCGAGCGGGAACTCGCCCTAGCGCGTCGCGAAACTGAGTTGCTACGCGAAGTGCAGAACGATAATCGAATCGACAATGTGAATGTGAACGGCGGATACAGCGGCCATGTTGCAAATAACATAGCAGCCACAAACGAACAAAGGCAAGTCCCAGCAGTATCTGCGACGACGAAAATAAACATAACGATGCTAGCGGAGCTTCTTGGCGTTTTCTCCGGTAACGTCGAAACTTACGAGACGTGGGAAAGACAGGTTATGTTTCTGAAAGAAGCATATCGACTCGACGACTCAACGATGAAAATTCTTATCGGAACGCGACTCAAGGGCAAAGCGATGGAATGGTTTCATTCCAAGTCTGAATTTATTGCACTCGACTCTGAAAGTCTCCTGAATGAATTGAAGAAGATGTTCCACCATCGGCCGAATAAAATTGCAATGCGACGAAGATTCGAAGAACGAGCGTGGAAAAAAACAGAGACTTTTCACGATTATGTGCATGAGAAGACGATTCTCGCGAATTATCTCAACCTGGACGAAGACGAAGTACTCGGCTAGATCATCGACGGAATCCCAGATACCCAGCTGCGCGACGTAGCGCGCCTACAAGGATTTAACTCGATGCAATCGTTGCTGCGAGCGTTCGAGGAGATATCGCTGCGCGACAGGAATTGTACGTCGAGCTGGAGCGCGAAGCAAGACGATAAAGCGAGCGGCGGTAGGCGTAGGAGTGACAAAGTGACGAGCGGTAAGAGTGAGACAGGCGAGAAAAGTCCATCCGATGGAAGAAGCGCGTCGAGCGAGACGAAAGAACAGGTTGTAAAGAAAAATTGTTATCATTGCGGCCAACGCGATCATATCAGTATTAATTGTCCGACAAAAGATAAAGGAACGAAATGTTTCGCGTGCGGCGAGTACGGGCATATTGCGCCGAAATGCGAGAACAAAAAGAAAGACGCTATGAAAAGTAGCTATGCAGTAACCCAGTCGAAATTGAGAGAGTATGACAAAGAAGTTTTGATTGACGGTGTCCCGATCGAAGCTTTACTCGATAACGGAAGTGACTTGACGATTATGCGAGCCGACGAATACGTGAAGCTAGGTTCCCCGCGTTTCGAGAATAGATCGATTCCGTTTCAAGGTGTGGGAAAGGAGAATAACGCGACATTGGGAGAATTTCGAGCGACGCTAACGGTTGACGGAAACTCTTACCCGATTCTCATTCGGGTGATATCTGATGATCTGCTAAGGCATAAATTGTTAATTGGTCACGATTATTTGCATACGATAGATTTGGCGGTAAAGCGGGGTAAGGCTACAATCAGCCCTGCGGATGAGTGTTCATCTGAGTGCAACGAACAGCCAGATATATTTCGGGTTAACGTAGTAGAATGCCGCGATGCGAATACGACAGATTTATCGAACGTTCAGAACAAAAGGTATAGAGAAGCTGTTCAAGCTCTCATCGACGATTACAAGCCGGTAAAGACTCGCGACGTAGGTATTAAAATGACGCTTATATTAAAAGACGACGAACCGGTGTACCAAAGAGCGAGGCGATTGGCGTCGCACGAGCGGGAGTTAGTTAACAATCAAATTAGCGATAGGATAAACGACGGGATCGTCCGAGAATCCGTCTCAGATTATGCGAGCCCGGTCGTGTTGGTGGCAAAAAAAGACGGTTCGAAAAGACTTTGCATTGACTATCGACTTTTAAACAAAAAGATTGTCAAAGATCGGTATCCTCTACCGCTAATCGAAGACCAACTGGATAAGCTACAAGACGCGCGGGTGTTTAGCACTCTCGATTTGAAAAACGGGTTTTTCCACGTGCCGGTGGACGAGTTGAGTCAAAAGTATACGGCTTTCATAGTACCTGATGGTCGTTTTGAATTTTTGAAAGTACCGTTCGGTCTATGCAACTCACCAGCTGTGTTTCAAAAGTTTGTGAATGCCGCGCTTCAGGACCTTATTCGCGAAGGTGTCGTGTTGACATACATGGATGATTTGATCGTGCCGTCAGAAGATTGTGAGAGCGGGCTGGAGAAAGTAAAGCGCGTGTTCAAAACGGCGAGCGAGACTGGTTTTATAGTAAACTGGAAAAAATGTGCTTTTCTTCAGACGAAAATCGAGTTTTTGGGTCACATAATTGGGAATGGGTGTGTTTACCCGAACGAAAGAAAAATCGAAGCTGTCGTGCAGTTTTCAAAGCCGAAAAACGTCCGGCAGATTCAGGGGTTTCTCGGGTTAACCGGATATTTTCGAAAGTTCGTACCCGGATATTCTCTCATAGCGCGACCGCTGTCGAACTTGTTGAAGTCGAATGTAAAGTTTAATTTTGGTGACATCGAAAACAACGCATTTATGCGCCTTAAGATTATTTTGACGAATCAGCCAGTTTTGAGGTTATACCGCGTAGGCGCAGACACAGAGCTGCACACTGATGCGTCGAAACACGGCTACGGCGCGATATTGCTTCAGAGAGACAGCGAAGACAATGCATTGCACCCGATTTATTATGCTAGTGGTAAGACGACGCCGGCGGAAGAAAACTACCCGAGTTATGAGCTCGAGGTACTCGCGATTGTAAAAGCGCTCAAGAAGTTCCGAATATACTTACTTGCGATCCCGTTTAAGATTGTAACCGATTGTCGCGCATTTACTCTTACTATGAATAAGCGAGACCTCTGCGTGCGTGTTGCAAGATGGGCGCTTCAATTAGAAGAATTCACATATAGCATAGAGTATCGTCCAGGCAAAAGTATGGCACACGTTGACGCGCTCAGTCGCAACCCGCTGTCGACGTGCATGCTAATCGAAGAGATCAACGAGGGGTTGACACCGAGATTGAAGAAGGCGCAGCAGGAAGATGCGGAAACACGAAGAATATTCGAGTTGGCAGAAAAAGGCGAAGCCCGAGGCTATATCATTCGAGGAGGCGTGCTATTCCGAGACGACGAAAGTAATTTACGACTTATGGTCCCGAAAGGAATGCAGAAGCAAGTTATAAGGATTGCACACGAGAGGGGTCATTTCTCGGTGAGCAAAACAGAGGCTCTTGTGAAGAGAGACTATTGGGTGCCGAATCTCCGCGCAAAAGTCGAGAAAGTGATCCGCAACTGTATTAGTTGCATACTAGCCGAGAAAAAACAAGGACGATAAGAGGGATACCTAAATTCGGTTGATAAGGGCGAAGTGCCCTTGGATACTTTCCACGTTGACCATTTGGGTCCTTTGGCGACGACGAAGAAAAGTTACCGGCATATTTTTGTCATCATAGATAGCTTTTCGAAGTTCACGTGGTTGTACGAGACCAAATCGACGACGATAGCAGAGGTGTTGAATCATCTTAAGAAACAAGCCGCGACGTTTGGAAATCCGAGAAGAATCGTGTCCGATCGTGGTACTGCCTTCACGTCGAACGATTTCGAGGCCTACTGCAACAACGAAAAGATTCAACACGTTCTGATTACGACGGGAATTAAGGGCGAACGGTCAAGTGAAGCGGGTGAATCGTACACTTATTTCGTTGCTTACGAAGATGTCTGCACTGAAACCCGAAGAATGGTTCAAGTATTTGAGCATAGCTCAGTTGTACTTGAACACGACTCCTCATAGAAGTATCGGTATGACGCCATTTCGTTTGCTTTTCGGAGCTCACGCGCGTATCCGCGAGGATCCAAATATTCGCGAGCTCGTCGAAAATGAATGGATCAATGCCTTCAACGAAAACCGTGACGAAATGCGACTTTAGGCCAAGGAGAGCATCATGAAGATTCAAGCTGAGAATCGACGTGTCTTTAACAAGAAAAGAAAAGATGCCAATGTTTATCGAGAAGGTGATCTTGTGGCTATTCGTCGAACACAACAAAGTCCAGGTCTAAAACTCGCAGCCAAGTATTTCGGGTCATATGAAGTAACGAGAGTCTTGCGGAATGACAGACACATGGTTCGCAAAATAGGTGAACACGAAGGACCTATGCAAACTTCATCGGCCGCAGATCACATGAAGTTGTGGGCACACGGCGAAGATAGTAGCGACTCCGAAGACGATCGGAGCAACGGCGACCATGAAGATCGAAACGACGAAGCAGACATTCGAGGACGAATGTCATCGCAGGAGGGTCGGATGTAGGGCCCCGAGCCGCAACAGCGTAGCTTTTGGAATGTTTATCGGTCGCTCGTAGCGACGAACCGTTAAAGGTCGTGCGTATTAGAAAAACAAAAAAGTGAGTTGATTTGCGACGGTTCAGACGTTGAGACGTACATGTTAATAAACTGTTTTACTTATCTCTTAACTCGCATCATTCTCTATATCATACAAGGAATAAATAAGATCTACATTCCAATAAATCCCTATACAGAAATAAGAACGGAAGATATCGTATACAAAAGTAGGATTATTAAATTCGGAATCACACTTCAGTTAAATCAAAGAAAGTTTAGCCAAAAAATAAAAGAATTCAGTTGGACTCACGAGAAGGACTTAAAGCGAAATTCGGTTGTCGCTCATTGGCAGACTCTGGAATTAACTATAGGGTTCCCTCTCGTTGTCGTGGCTTGAGAGATCTATCTGTTCTAATTTGTCTGTTCTAATAATTTAGGTTTACTGGATAATTATTTTTCGTCTGGCTCACTCCCCCATAAGGTTAACAGCTCCCGTCCAAGTGGGAGAAACATTTGAGAGCTTGGGTGTTTCCCGCTGGTGGTATATTTTCATCAAGATCCACCGAAACTGGGACTTCAGAGGGATTGCCGGAATCAAGGTATGTCAGATTCGCGTTGTGTGTCTACAACATCGGTGTTTGCAAGGACTAGCCCGAGCAGAAATTTAGTCAGGCTGCCTGATGTCGTATCAGGTCCGGATCAGGTATCGGTATGGCATGCCTGATCAGGATAGCCGGATGAGGC
>JARQTC010000543.1:17928-28318 GCA_030142495.1 Cephus runcator
GGCCCTCCGCTCAGGTGGCGCGTTTACTCCAAAATAAAATTGGTTTCAAGAATATCGGCCCATTGGCAATCTCCCTATTCATCTCTGGTGGCTGTGTTACGTATGTACAATGCAAAAATATTGGTATTATTTAAGGTAGTTCTGTTGGTACGGTGAACTTACGGACTCTAGAGTCTCTTCATATAAAATTAAGCAATCAAAATATTATAATAATTAAAGCACAATATATAAAAAATTCTAACGCCACACACTTTGGGTCAGAGTAACGACAGAACTACTTTAAATGAAGTTTAAGTATTTAAATAATGAAAAAATATAATTTTTAATTTATGAAATCCTTACATTTGTAGGCTATGTGAACAAATATACTAAATTAAAAATATCTGGTAAAGAATATATAAAAATTTTGAATAACCAGTGCAATACACTAAGTCATCCGAAGCTTCCATTATACACGAAGAAAAATATAATACAGGAAGGAAATTCGGAATCAGAAAAAGAAAGCGAGGCTACTGACAGAATTGATAAGATAAATATGAACAGAAAAGGAACAACAGGCGAAGACAGAGGCAGCAGTGCAGGAAAACCTACAATTACTCACATAGAAATTATAAAAAATAGAACTGGATATGAAGAAACTGAAAAAGAAACAAAATTATTAAAATGTACGAGGAAATTAAGGAAAAGACCAATCCAGCTGTAATAAATAAAAAATAAATAAAGGGCTAATTAATACAGAAAAATCTGACATTTTATAGTTAAATTTTTTATTCTTTATAGTTTGTAGTTTGCTTAGTTATAAGTATAACTATATAAACGATATAGCACAATTTTCCCATTATACACTCCAAAGTGTGGCAAGAGTCTGCAAATCATTGAAAGATTCAAGCCACACTTTTCCCATTCTATTCGGTAGTATGGGAGTAGCATGGCAAAAATGGGTAAATTACGTTAAGCCACAGTTTTCCCATTGTGCACTGCACACTGGGCTCATATAAATGTCGGTATTGCTTCAATGTGGGATAGGATACGACTTTTAGACACACTTTCCCATTCTGGTTAAGGTGTGGGCCCACACTTCACCCAGACAAGATCTGTATCCTCGTCCTATATTCTTCCCATTCTATCCCCACACTAATTATTTTTACGCGGGTATGTATGTACGTCCTATAAGTATTGCGTGTTCATACAATCAGTTGCTTTATAAAGTATGGGGTCAAGGTATTATATAAATTAAATGAAGTAGTTTCAATATAAAAAAAAATCAGTAAGTCCATTATAGGGGATCGAACTAGTAGTTCTTTCATTATTAAACTGATTCGCTGTCATTGTGCTACTACAGTATAAACTAGTGTCAAGTGAATTAGAACTAAATTTAAACTCAATTATAGGAGGCAGCACCTCTCTACAACTTCGAAATGCGAACCATTTAAATTGAGAGTTCTGTCGCAGTGGCGATGTTGCATGTAGTGACATCTTGTTAGCTTCGCACGTGACGTCATTGGACCAACGCGATCCGGACCAAAATACGTTCGCTAGTGGCTATACCTCGTCTATTTGTATCATGGGCCTATCCACCGCTGATACGGACAGCAGGGAGGTGAGGCTTTCCTCCCTGGCCCGCCTAAGGCCTGCCGATCGCCCACGACAATGCCTCCATCAGGCCGAGAAGCCGCCTGAGCATCCTCGACCCGCCAGGCCTAGCGAGTTTCCAGGCCCATGCCAACAAGATCGCCGCTCGTCCCCGCTTGGCCGATTCCGCCGCTGCACATCGACAATCGGAAGATTTCAGCCATCTCCCTCCACGTTCGTCCCGTTCGGGTGCCGTCCCGCCTCACCTGGGCCCATTTGCTGAAGATCGTCGATCGATAAATCATTGTCGTGTGAAGTTTCAACGCGAACGTACGTCCAAAACTTTTGAGAGATGAGAGATGAGAGATGAGAGAGAGATAGAGAGAGAGAGGGGGGGGGGGGGCGAGGAGAGAGAGGAAGAGCGAGAGCGAGAGAGAGAGAGGGGGGGGGGGGGAGGCGAGCGAGAGCGAGAGAGAGAGGGACGATTACAAATTGCTGTCTTTTACTGCCTTGAGGGCTAATTCTATTGCGCTCTATTGCTTGCTTTTCTTTTCTTTCGTTTCCTTAATATTTTCTGCTTTTCTAATTGAAGATTATAGACACATGCACAGCTAAATCGTCCGTTGAGCCGGTGACGAGTTTTCTTTGCCGTTATCATGTTATATTCTGGAGTATTCCAATTTTGTGCCTTCTCCTTAGATGATCTGTGATTTCAATGCTTTCTGTAATTAACAAACTTTCTGGAATCTTCGCATAGTGTACGCATCGGAATCTGCCTGCCAGAGCGTTTGACCCCGGATGACCGGCTTGGTTTTTCGACAGCCAGATTTTCCCGCTGCCTATTTATGATATTTAAATGATTATAAGATATCGTTTACCGTAATAATACTGTTCTTTCGAAACTATAAATTACTTTGAGACTTCCAAATCTGACAGTTCCGTTAAATTTTATGGCGAGCTCACGCCGATTATTATTTTGAATATCTGGAAACTACTGTTCCTCTATCTCTCCTTCTGGCGAACTATTAGGATTTAACTTGAATTCTTTTCTTTTCTTTTGCTAAGACTTTTCTGATTTTTTCTGAAGTGCGATTCCAATTTGTCACGACTGTTCCTAGTTTAGTGTATGCGATATCTTCCTTTCTTATTTCTGTGAATCATTCACAGGGTGGCGTATTTTATTATCGTTGCCGAAAAGTATTTTATTTTTGCCATTATACTATCTGTGGAATCTGTGAATTTCGCGCATCGCGAACGTCCCTCTGACGTGGCGCGTTCTAGCCGCCCTCCGAGCGACCTTTTTGTTGATGCTCCTCCTCGCCCAGCCTTCTGCCGGTTTTCGAGGTTATACTACCCATTCCGAGAACGTCGTACTATTGCAACGATAATTAAGTACTCGTTCTAATATATTATCCCCAAAAAAACAGTTACGTGTATAAAACTACGCCAAGTACAGGAGTGCTATGTATTCCTCTAATAAAAAGTATTAATATCAGATTATTGAGGCCAAGTACGTAAGTCACTATATGTTTGCCTATTATATGATCTAGCACTGATCCATCATTTTAATTGTATTTTCAGAATTTCCTATAACGTTTTCACTACTCTTTTACATTACTACTGCTTCCCGTAGTTGATTATGATTTACTGGTTATTTAATAATTAATAAAACTTTAGCTGATTCCTCATCGAGTACTACTTGGCGGGTCCGTGCATTTCTTGATATAAATTTACGTTCATTATGCCAGTCATTAAATTCAAAACCAATGTCAATTTTCTATATTGAGCATATTAACAATAACTCGTCAATAATAATCACGGTAAAAGCTTCATAACAAACATATAGTTTTAGGATACTATTAGTACGTTCAAAGTAAGTACTTTGGAATTCCTGGCACGGACTCGCCAAGTAAAACTCGATTTATTAATTATTAAATGACCATTAAATCATAATCAACTACGAAAAGTAGTAGTAATGTAAAAGAGTAGTGAAAACGTTATAGAAAATTTTGAAAATACAATTAAATGATGGGCCAGTGCTAGATTATATAATAGGCAAACATGTAGTGACTTATGTACTTGGCCTCAATAATCTGATATCAATACTTTTTATTAAAGGAATACACAGCACTCCTGTACTTGGCGTAGTTTTTTACACGTAAGTGTTTTTGGGGGATATCACAAGTTTTTGTTGCTCAACGGGACATAGAAGCACTAAACACTGAAATATATATTGCCACAAATATAAAATGAAAATGCATTATGATGTCGCTAATCAGAAAAATATATTGCGTTGTCGAAAATGCTTAAGGCATATAAATTTAATTTGTAAGTCCCTTTTTCTCGAACTGCATAAAGACATATACAAATTTTTAAAGAAAATGTAATCTTCAATGCATATAAGCATCGTTAATGGTGTTCAGCTTGTTGAAGCCGTGTGATAAACGTGAGAGGAGAGTGTGCTGGATTATTTATGTACCTCAGGCCGTGCGAACATCAGAGAGGAGATTATAGTTAGAGCGAAGCGCCAAAGGGGCGCTCGTTGCACACTTTTCTGGACTTCTACGTCCGACACCTAGATAAAGAAAACTACGGAGCGATATATCTGGACACCCTAGACTTCCACATCCAGCACCTGGACACAGGAAACTACGGAGCGGAATACCTGGACACCCTGGACTTCCACATCCAGTACCTAGTGTGACGTGATTCTCCCGAATCGCGCCACAAAAATTAATAAACTGTCTTTTCCGCTCAACCTAAGCTCCGCACGACAATCCACCAGCGAAATTCCGTCTAAAACATTATTTTAAGATTTCCGTTGTGAACGTCTACTATCGTCCTTGATGTCAGTTCAGATTAAGCTTTCTGCGACTAATTATTATTCTGCTTTTGTTACGATATATGCAATCTCTACTCTCGAGTCTCTCGACAACGACCTAAGAGCGTGAGGACAGGACAGCCACATTGGAGATTTTGGAGGATTTTATGCCGATATCGTATGACTGTTTGATGCCGCTTTTGAGAATTTTGTGCGAGGGACAACTCGACAAGGATGCAACGCCGCCTCCACCGACCACGAGGTGCCCGCCGGTTCCGCCGACCTGGATGTCGCCGGGATCCTGCTGTTGCCATTACGCCAAAGAAGCCCTGGAGCACCCGGGAGGGGACTCCGCCGTTTCCGTCGGCCGGCGAGGGCTGCCCTCTGGGCCTATCCGCCGCCGATACGGCCGGCAGGGAGATGAGGTTTTCCTCCCTGGCCTGCCTAAGGCCTGTCGATCGCCCACGTCAGCGCCTCCATCCGGCCGAGAAGCCGCCGACATTCCTTACTCACCAGGCCCAGTGTACTTCGAGGGCCGTGCCGTCAGGATCGCCGCTCGATTCCGTCCGGCCGTCTCCGCCGCTGCGCGTCGACGCTCGGGGGAGCTCGGCTATCCTCGTCAACGTTGGTCCCGTTCCGGTGCCGTCCCGCCTCACCTGTGCCCGCTTGCCGAAGATCGTCGATCGATACTTCATTGTCGTGCGAAGTTTCGACACGAATCCACGTACCGAAAAGTTTTGAGAGAGAGATAACCCAAAGAGAGCCAAGGATAGACAGAGAAAGAGATACCGAGCGAATATTGCCTTAAGGGCCGCTTACACTGAGCTGTACGCTTTAGTTTTCTATTTTGTGGTGAGATCTTTCGCTTACTTAATATTTTATGATTTTCTTGTCGAAGATTATAGACACGTGCACGGCTAAACCGTCCGTTTAGCCGGTGACCAATATTCCTTACCGTTCTCGGGCGAATGTCTTTCCGCCTGTTATCGTACCAAGGACGATAGTGCCGTAATAATTGTATCTTCTTGAGTTTTCCGATTTTATGTTTTCTTATACGATTTATGCTTTCTACCTTTTCTGTAATTAACGAATTTTCTGGAATCTTCGCTAAAGGAAACGTGGGAATCTGCCTGCTCTCGCTGCCGATTTATCCTATTTTGCCTATTGTGCTGAGATATCGTTTACCGTAAAAGTATTATTTTTCTGACTCCGTCGAATTATTGTGAGATTTTCGAACCTTGAGTTCCGTTAAAGTCAGTGGCGCGCCCACGCCGTATTTATTCTGATTACTTCTATTCATACTGTTTCTATAATTTTCCTTTCTCGAACTGGGCTAAATTAACTGAATCTTTTCGCTTGCCTAACGCTTTGATTTGCTGAAGTGTGTTTCCGATTTTCCTAATCCTGTTTTTGTATGCGATATCTTCCGTTTGATTTTCTGTGAATTATTGCTGGTGTTCTCGTATTTAATTATCGTTGCCAAACCTTAGTGTATTTTTGCCTTCTATCGCTGGGAACCTTTCTGTAAATTTTACGTATCGCGAACGTCCCTCTGACGTCACGCGCCAGGCGCCCTTCGAGGCGACCTTATTGTTTACGTTGCTCGACGCCGAGCCTTCTGCCGGTCTCGAAATTGTACTATCCGTTCCGAGAACGTCTTGCCGTGCAACAATAATTAAATATTCGTTATAATATTTTATATCTTCCTGACTGTGATATTTGTGCGTGTGCCATATTTTCTATTTAATTTATTGTGATCTTCTCTATTTTGTTGGTACTGATTTTTCTGTGTTCGCGCTTTCTGCGCCTATGTTAACGAGCCCGCGCGCATTATCGTCTCTCTTTTTTTTGGGTTCATACCGATTTATAAATTCTATCGAGTGACTCTTTCGTATTACCGTTGTAGACCGCGGTTATAGATTTCGCGCGTGCGAGAATTGGAACCGCGCAGCTCCTTCCGCTGCCGTTCCTCTGCCGTGCCTTGCGTTCCGATTTTCGTTCATTTAATGCCATTTTGGTAATTTTATCCCAAACGAACTTATTAATTTATTCCAAGACATTAGCTTATTCCGACAATAATATTTCCCGTGGATAGTATTTTCCGACGTAGCGAACTCGCGCCTTACTC
Source organism: Cephus runcator (assembly GCA_030142495.1). NCBI lineage: Eukaryota > Metazoa > Arthropoda > Insecta > Hymenoptera > Cephidae > Cephus > Cephus runcator. The sequence goes on from JARQTC010000543.1 coordinate 24,450, forward strand.
GCGTGCGCGCTCACGCGTAGCGCCTTTGCCGCCGTGATCTTCAGATAAATAGAATGCGACTATAATTTCCGATTTTCTACTTTGGTTATTCTAATCTCGTTTGCTTTGTATCGCTTCCGGTTTTGAATGTCGCATATTGTAAATTAATTTTAAGACTTTTGTAAGAATATGCTTGGCTTCCGCTCGCACTTTCGTTGCTACCTCACTTAATGCTTTTGCCATTCCGTTACTGGTTTTCTAAACTATTCTTTTCATTTTTGTTTCTGCTTAATACAGCTCAGGTGCGTTAACTCAATACCTCGTATTATTTTATTTCGTAATTTCTTATCGCCTCCCTAAAACTCCTTGGCTAGTGTTCCTTCCGTTCCTACCTCTTGAACGCCGCGATGCTTCCGACGAGCTGGCCTCTGAAGCGGCGTATCGTGGGACATCGGGTGGTCTGATTTCGTACTATCTTTCGAGGTCCGGGTAACCTTTAGGTTTAGTTACGTTTCTCTTCTCTTTCGTGGCCGTGGTGCCCTATCTTATCTTGCGTGGCCGTGGTGCCCACTTAGTTTTAGTTCGCCTGGTGGCACATTTAGGTTTAGTTTGCCTGGTGGCAATCGGTTACCGCGGATCATTTCTTTCCGCGACCTGTACTGTATCGACAACGAGTCTAGGCTCATGGTACTCCTTCGAGGGTACCTGGCGCCCAACACCTTCTATTCTCTATACCGAGACCACTCACGTTCCCGATTTCCGGTTTATCGCGTTTCGTTTTGCCGACGAGCGAAATATCGTCGCACTAGATACAAGAAACTACGGAGCGGAACACCTGAACACTCTGAACTTCCACGTCTGACACCTACATACAGGAAACTATGGAGAGGAACACCTGGACATCCTGTATCTCTAAAAACTGTCACCTAAAATACAAGGAACTATGTCGAAGCACACGTATTCATACATCCATACACGCGCGCTCCACATAAATGCTATTAAAAACTTAATATTTCTATACTGTTGTGAAAACACCCTTATACTATCTGAAAATTCGGTATGAACAGTAGCTTCACGTATAAAGTGTATTTGATTGTGTTGTGTATTCGTAAATTACTAATACCATACAGAGTACTAATAGGTAAAGAAAGCAAAGCAGTCAGCGCCATCTGTCGTGTAAAAAAAGTCGACGACGACGACGACGACGACGACGACGACAACAACAACAAGAACAACAACAACGACGGACCTGAAATAAAATCATCTTGCTCGCCATGTGAATACGTCCTGATCCTGTACACTAATCGAATTGAATTTGGTGTCAATGAATTCAGAACCCTTGATTCCTAGAGTGAATGTATCAATAAATTTTTCTCACATACAGCCGTTTATGAGATATGTGAGTCGAAACACAGGTACAAGAGATGCTTCGAGTGAAGAGTCTCGGCGGGCTGTGCTCCGTACGGCGAGTTGCCTGTACTTGGCGCGAGACTCGACCGAGTCTCTTGATTTTCTGAACTGTGATATTTTTTTGTGCCATATCTTGTACTAATTTATTGTGAGCCTTATATTTATTGTGCTAATTTTCTTGTGTCCACGATTTTGAACTTGTGTCAACAAACCCACGCGTATTATAATTTGCCCGGGTTCACACTAACTCCTATAATTTCGTTTAAGTGATTTTTTCTTATTAACGTTGTCGATCGCGGGTATAATTTCGCGCGTGCGAGAATTGGAACCGCGCAATCGTGCCGCTGCGATTCCTCGCGTTCAGTGTTTTGTCAGTTTATTGCTCTTGTGTTATTTTAATGCAACACAAATTTGATAGTTTATTCCGATTAATTAGATTATTCCGACTACATCATTTTCCTTGGGTATCATTTTCCACAAGTATCGAGCCCGTGTCTTACTCGCGTGCGCGCTCACGCGTAGCGCTTTCACTGCCGTGATTTTCCGGTAAGTAGAATGCGTCTATAGTTTCCTATATTATATTTTGTGATTCTTATTTCTTTTGCATTGTATAGCTTCCGATTTTGGATACCGATTATTGTGAATTAATTTTAAGACTTTTGTTAACCCCCAGAGGCCACACGGGTGCAAATCGGGCAGGCCAAAAATTTCAAATGCCCCTCTTTCGTATGACACGCACACTGGAGTCCTCTGACCTATACGATAATTATGTCTATACACCAGTGTAATTGTCGAGCAGCAGCTTGGCGTCAATCGCCATACAGCCATTGTGTATTCAGCAACAAAAACTAGGCGAGGTGCACATTTGTACCCCTCTGGCTTTGGCGTTAGAAAAAAAATTGTCATTTTTTTTGGAGTTTTCGCGATAAAAAGCATATTTTCTTTTTGCTGTCGTCCAATACGTAAGTACTCTTACTCGCTATGATAAAATTTTAACACGAGAGGACACGTGGGCCAAATGCAAGCTGTGTGAATGTCAGCAGGCAACACGCACGCGAATGAAGTGCGCCTCCTGCTTTTGCCGCATGTGCGACGAGCATCGGGCAGGTTTATGTGTTAATTGCGTTAATAACATTAATTAATATATATTTTTAATTCAATACTATTAATGTAAACAATAAATATGAATATTATAAGCGACATTTTCAAAATAAAGTATTTTTTTTTGTATTTTACATTTTATTCATAGTTGCGAAATTACCATTATTTCAAGCCCCTGTTAAAAATAGTTATTTATAATTTATTGAATAAACGATTTTTTTTTCACTTCAGTACAAGTCTTTACCTTTATTTTCCCAAAGGGTCTTTGACTTATCTCTTTAAAAAAAAAAATACAAACTTTTTCGTAAAAAACGAATTTAACATTTTTCTTTTTTTAAAAAACCTATTTATCTATGTGACAATGTATTTTTACGCTTTTGCGAATGAAATATTCAAATTCCTAGGGAAATTCTACCCCATTTTAATACCGTTATCGATCAAAAAAGATTAAGCTAGAGAGAAGGAATTACGATTTAAAAAAGTAAAAACCATATTTGCACCCGTGTGGTCTCTACGTCATTGGAAAGAGGTGTGGCTTCTGGGGGTTAATTATGCTTGGCTTTCGCTCGCGCCTTATTCAGGCCTGATTTAATGCCTTTGAAACTGGACTATTGAGTTTACCTATTATTTGCATTTTTGGTTTTTCTTAATGCAGCTCTGGTACGTTAACTTATTAATTTAGATTATTTTATTGTAGTGTTTCCTATCGCTTTCCTATAAGTCCTTGGCTGGATTCCTTCTGTCCGTACCTCTTGAACGCTGCGACGCTTCTGACGAGCTAGCCTTTAAAGCAACGTACCGTCGGACGTAATGTGGTCTAATTTAATACTACCTTTTAAGTTCTGGGTAACTTTTAGGTTTAGTTACATTTTCTATTCTTTTCTTGGCCGTGGTGCCCTTATCTGTTGCGTCGGCCGTGTAGCCCTTAGGTTTAGTTTGCCTGGTGGCAAGTTCAGGTTTAGTTGCCTGGTGGCAATCGGTTACCCCGGATTAATTCTCTTTCGCGACCTTTACGGTATTGATAACGAGCTGAGAGCTTGTGGTACACCCTGGTGGGTACCTAGTGCCGAACATTTTCGCTTTTACCGAAACTACTTACGCTCCCGATTTTGGATTTTGTAAAGTTCAGTTTTATTGACGAAAGCATATATCGTCACAATATACATATACACGAATGTGCCGTTCGTATAGTTTGAAAACAGGATACCATAAAGCGGCATTCATAATAACGAGCTGATGCGTTTTTATATATGAGGGTTGTCCCAAAAGTAATGCACAGCGTGCTTTAGCGGGCGTTGTAGGCAACCCGAGCAGAAATTTAGTCAGGCTGCCTGATGTCGTATCAGGTCCGAATCAGGTATCGGTATGGCATGCCTGAT
>JARQTC010000544.1:31880-43547 GCA_030142495.1 Cephus runcator
GCAGGTGTTTAGACGATTACAATGACCCCTCATACATGGTCATCCGATAACAGGAAATAGGGTAAAACAGAGTGACTAACGTTACAACAAATGCTCGAAGTGATGACCATCCGCATCAATGCAACATTGCAATCGTTGAATTGCTGAAGTCCGTACACATGCTATCATTTCCGGAGTGATTGTATCACATGCTCTAATAATTCTTTGTTTTATATCTTCTGGAGTTGTTGGCATTTGGTGGTACACAATATTTTTTAATTTTTCCCACAAAAAGAAATCTAATGGTGTTACGTCGGGCGAACGGGCTGGCCACGGAACTGGTCCGCCACGACCTATCCATTGATTCGGGAACATACTATTAAGAGTATCTTTTATTCTACCTGCATAATGTGCGGGACAGCCATCCTGTTGATACCACATTGTTTGACGTAAGTTTAGTGGTACTGCTTCTAATAAAGCACCAAGCTCATAATTCAAAAAGTTTTCATATTTTACAGCGGTAAGAGTTCCTTCTATGAAATATGATCCGATTATTGTATTGCCGATAATACCACACCATACGTTAACTGACCATCGCTGTTGTCGATTAATTTCTCGTAACCAGCGTGGATTTTCTACGGACCAATAATGCATGTTATGCAAATTCAGTTGCCCATAGTTAGTAAAACTTGCCTCATCAGTAAATAATATTGATGCAAAAAAATCATTATTTGTTTGCATTTGATGTTGCATCCATTGACAAAAACTGACCCGTCGATGAAAATCTGAACCGTGTAATTCTTGATGCAGACTCATATGAAACGGATGAAATTTATGTTTGGCAAGAATTCTTAAGACACTGCTCCTGCTAATGCCAGACTCACGCGTAACCTGCGGTGAACTAATATTAGGGTTGATGTTAATAATTCCAAGCACACCAATTTCGTTATTTTCATTAGATACTCTCTTTTTTCGCTTAGAAGTTTCTGTCTTCAATGTTCCAGTGTTTCTCAATTTTTTGCATATTCGTTGAAACATGCGGTGTGAAGGAAGTGTACGCTCCGGGTATCGCTCAGCGTACAATGTTAGTGCTCTTATTGAATTTTCATTTGTTGCGCCATAAACAAGGAGCATATCAACTTCTTCGCTAAATGAAAACTTCATTTTTACGGAAACTTATTACCGTCATCTTATTATGCCGACGTTCGTAAACAAACTGACAGTGTTGTTCCTCGTGGTCCTTCATAAGGTGCAGCATGTGTTTTGTTACAGCATTATTTTGTTTCGTCATTTGTTGTTTGGTCTTTAAAAATTCAATGATTGCAACGTTGCATCGATACGGATGATCATCACTTCGAGCATTTGTTGTAACGTAAGTCACTCTGTTTTACCCTATTTCCTGTTATCGGATGACCATGTATGAGGGGTCATTGTAATCGTCTAAACACCTGTTATTTTATTAGGAATACAAAAATATAGCGTGCTATTTGAAAAAATGGAAATGACCTCAAAATCTTCAAAACGCCTTCGCCTAGAAAAAAACTATTACATGCACATTATGACCCCCATCGAACCATACAACTTTCGTTTCTATATCTCTAAAAATAACAGAGATATTCGGGGTGGACAAAGTTATTGGGCCACCCTGTATTTCCAATTTTTTCAACTTGCTGTTTATTTGTTATAATTTGTAATTTCAATTCAAGGCACAGGAAGAAATTGTTGAAGTAAAGGCACAAACAAATTACAATACAAATTAATTTATTTTCATTAAAAAACCTATTCATACTTAGCAGTTACACATTTTTCACTTCCAACGTGAAAAATCGATCGAACTACTATTATCTATCTTCCATTATCACATAAGAAAGTAGAAGTAGAAACATTATTATACGTATAGTACATATTACCTTGGTTAAACAACTGATGACATTATGCAGCTGGTTCTCGCACAAAACTTTCCACAATCCAAGGACTTCATATGCGTGATTAATAAAAATTTTAAGTGCATCCAGTGAATTTCTTTCTTCAATTATTGGTTCTTGAAAATTTGGTGACATCGTATTTTCAAAGCCATCGGTAATATTTCGAGAGGTACTTTGTCTGCAAAGATACGAATTTTAAGCATCGGAAATCCGTAACTTCGCTTTTATATTTACTTGTAACTAGACAAGACGACATAATTAAAAATATTTTACTTTATGTTTAGCTGAATCATACAGAAAGAAGGCAACAACTTTTTGAATAAGTGAGTTGTCACACAAAAGAAAAGTAAAAACAAGGAAACATCACATCCAAAAGTGTTATGACGTAAAGTACTGTCGATAAAATATCTTCCTTCGGAACGAAATTTTTTAATAATTTCTTTTATCAAATATAAATGAATATGAACGGTGATAGTCTTCGAATCTGTCAAAGCAACCGAACTTTGCCTACGCCGTTTCATATCCGAGACTTATCGCACTATTGCACAGGACCACCTACGAAAATCGCAAAAGGGGCACGCAGGAAAAACATTACATGCGTAAACTTCACACCATATTACTGTGAGTTGTTATACAGTCAATTTCGTGATTTACTGGTACAAACATATTGAGCTGCCAGCGAGAGCAGATTTTCCTTCCCTACAACTTGAAACATTTGGAAGGGGCATGTTTAAAGTGGCAGGTCGCTCAAATATGGTGGACGACATGGAGGCTATTGCCGAGGTAGACGAAATCCGCGATGTTAATGAAATGAGAGTAAGAAATCCACAAGTTTTTCGAGAGAGATGTAATCCGTTTTGTACGTGACGTCACCCTTTGGCATTTCGGCCGTGTTCAATGCTCAGAAAAATAGGAGAGTCGTAGGGATTTTCATCCTCCAGAAAATATTCCGGGCAAATTTCACTGATTGAGAAATCGAGCCCGGAAGGCTTTGGGAGGGCAGGACCTTCTTCACTTATACCACTCGCACGCTTGCGATAAAAAGGAATAGTGTTCTTTATTGTAAGTTTCCACCGCTGTTATGCATCTCTTATATCTTTCCATTCCCTCTTAGTATTAATTGAATATTAATAGCTTGCCTTCAAGAAAGGGAATTCTTGAATTTCGAATTTTTAAATATGACTGCAGTTTCCACCAAACATGAAGTTTGCGCTTTTTGAATGCCACCGAATACTCCCGGATATAATCGAATATGTCCGAGTCTTCCCGAATGATTCCCAACGCAGTGAAACGTACGTGCTACAACATGCTGTTTCCCTGTTAACACATCGCTAGCTAAAAGCGGCTTAAAAGCGAGTTCTGAATACCGTCACTAACAACTCGGCACAGTCACTTTCAACTAATAGTGACTCTGTTAATGATCCTAAGAGCGAGTTCTGAATATGAACTTTAGAATACTATTAGTACATTCAAAGTAAATATAATACTTTAGAATTTCTGGCACAGATTCGTCAAGTAGTATTCGATAAGAAATCACCTACAGTTTTATTAACTATTAATTGATCATTAAAACATAATTAAATACGAAAAGCAATAGTAATGTAAAATAATAGCGAAAACGTTATAAGAATGTTTTGAAAATACAATTAAAATGATGGGCCAGTGCTAGATCATATAATAGGCAAATATGTAGTGATTTATGTACTCAGCATTAATAATATGATTTCAATACTTTTTGTTAGAGGAATTCACAGCACCCCTGTACTTGGCGTAGTTTTTCACACGTAAGTGTTTTTTGGGGGATATCACAAGTTTTTGTTGCTCCACCGGATATAGAAGCTCTAAGCATTCAAATCTCTATTGTTACAGATATAAAATGTAAGTACATTGTGATATCGCTAATCAACAAAATATATTGCACTGTCAAAAATGTTTAAAGGCATATAAATTTAATTTGTAAGTCCATTATTTTTGTAAATGGATCAAAATATACACAAATTTTAAAAGAAAATTTGATCTTGAATGCATATAAGCATCGTTAATGGTATCCAGGTTGTTGACGACGTGTGGTAAATGTAAGAGAAGGGAGTATGTTAGATTATTTACGTACATCAGCCCGTGCGAACAACAGATACTATGGTGTGAACGAATCGCCAAAGCGTCGCTCGTTGCGTTCTTTTAAGAACACACTGAACTTTCACATCCAACATCCAGACAAAGAAAACTACGGAGCGGATCATCTGAATGCCCTGGACTTTCATATCCGACACCTAGATACAGGAAACTATGGGGGAAAAACCCTTGGCCATCCTATATCTCTAAAAACTGTCACCTGAAATACGAGAAACTATGTCGAAGCACACACATACGTACACCCATACACACGCGCTCTGCATGCATGCTGTTACACTTTTTGTGCGAACTAAATACTTAATAATTCTATACAATTTTGAAGTCTTATATTAAATGGGAATTCAATGTGAACGGTAGCTTCACGTACAAAATGTATTTTATTGTGTTATGTATTCATAAATTACTGAGTGGTGTCCAGATGCGCATAGACCACTTGCCCACGGAACCAGATGCGCACGGACCGTTTGCCCACGACCCACTTGCGCACAGACTGAAATCTCCGTCGACCTAGATGCCCACAGCCCACTTGCGCACAGATTGAAATCGGGTGATGCCCAGTTGCGCACAAACCCAATTGAACACAAAAGCGAATTTCTACCTCCTGAACGATATTCCATCAGTAATTTAAGGATATTGTAAGTTATCATTATCTGACGGAACCTTTTAAAACATTTAATGCTCTCTTCAGTCGGGGACGATATACTTATCCACTAACCTACCCAGTCTTCGAGGTTGAAACATTCTACACTAACCTAACCTAATTTACTTTAATGGTCCATGCTATATTGATATTCGACGATACGGTATCCGCCAGTGGCGTAAAAATCTGTAAGTAAGTAGGCCGTGGATATCTGAGTTCACGAAGATTTTGTTACGTATATCGGCCATTATTCTGAAACAGAATAATAACATAGCCGACAGTCAATAGAACTGGAAACTCAGCACGTTACCCAGTGCATGACCTGTGTCACCTACTCAGCTGCTTATTTGAGTGCATTCCTAAGATCCTAACCATACCTAAGAGCATCAGCAAAAAACGACTATATAAGCAGTCAAAGTCATGGTACTGACGCTCAGAAAATCATTTAGTTTCACGCGCAAAAGATTAGACTGCACATTGTCACTCGTGGCTCTGACCGTTAGAGTATTAGATCCAGTGTAATATTCGTAATCTGGCTTAGGTACGGATTCGTTATTACATACCCTAGAGAACAAGCTGGATCGGTTACCGGGCAAAAATGAGCTGCATAGACTAGTCTTTCCAAGTAACGCATATTGTAACGTTCAACCCTTATACCCCCCTATCCTCTATCCTTTTTCCTTCCCAATCATCCATTCCCGATGATGGATACGTCAAGAGCCCCACATAAGAGTGCATAGCGCACTGTGGATGTGCAGAACAGTATCTGAGAGAACTCCTCAAATCCTAGAATTCCTCAAGAATCCTATCGACCTCTCACAGCGACGCCGATAAAGGAAAGAGAATATAGGACTTTTAAATCTCTAATATTGCGTAAGTCCCTTGAAACTAGTCACAGCGACAGTCATGAGGAAATAATATTAGAAATTAGTACATTTAATATTCTTCGAATACGGGATACAGTCGACCGACTGGAATCAAAACAAACAAGTGCCCAGACGCTATAAGCCAGTACGCGCCGAATACAATAGAAATACCAGTAAGCCGGTATTTGAAGAAACCGCTAATCCAATTTGTCAAATCAAATAATCAAATCAAATAACAAATTAAAATTTTAAATCCAAAAAGCGACGTTAACACCTCGGGAGGATAAAAATCGTGATCCCCACTAGTTTTAACGTATGCCTATCGAGGATATAAGCAGCGGCTTCCTCCATAGGAGAATCATTCGTGTCTCTCTAGACTAATCAACTAGATACTTGTACACCACTAGACGACAAGAAGCAGTAAAATTTATAGAAAGTTTAATTGTTAAGAAACATGCACTCCTCAAAAAGAGTTCCTGCAGCAACGTCATAGTGCCGGCGCTGTCTGCAACTCTCCAGAATCAACATCACCAAACACCCTTCCGAAGTGAAGATACATCGAACGGAGGCCATTGTGACCATCTGTGGGTTCTGAATCTTTACTACACTCACTGCCCGCTGTATCACAGTCTTCGGACGCATTGTGCACTCTGCTGTATTGTGATACTAGCTCACCCTTTCCTACAGTGATTGATTCAGCGAACGGGCGTCATTGTGATCATCTGTGGGTCTTGAATCCTCACTCTCCAGACCTCTGCTGCACCACAGTCTTCGGACGCATTGTGCACTCTGCTGTATTGTGGTGATAGCTCTCTCATTCCCACCCCAAAGATAATTGACTCGGCGAACGGGGATCATCGTGATCACCTGTGGGTCCCGAATCATTATCATTCTCACTTTCAACTGGACCACGGTCTTCGGACGCATTGTGCACTCTGCTGTATTGTGGTTCCAGCTACCTCTCTCCATCCCAAACGGCTAGCAGAACGAGCACGTAAACAAAAACACTTCTTGTCGCCTACGGTACGACTAGCAAACTAGAGACAATTGTAAAGCGTGTGTATGTGTGAGAGAGAGCAAAATAGAATATTAAGTATGCCTAGTCTGTAATTTATAGGACAATATATCATCACTTTGTTTATTTTAAAAAACTCCAGTGTCTAATTACTTCTGAAGAAACCTGCCCAGTGCACAAACCCTACTAAAAGTCTCGTGATTCCTAAGGCTCCATAATCACGAAACGTCATATACTAGATAATTTTCTGTTCCACCAAATTTTTTTTCGCCTTAACCTCACATACAGTCAGGTTTTGTAATCCAATTTCACGATTTTTATCCCAGTATTTACCACAACCGAAACACTGTACACAACAATATTTAATTGAAAACTACCAGATCATCTGTAACAATATATCGCAAATTCACATTTTACTCGCGTCTTAAATATCTATTACCCATCCTTAAACATTTCAGAGAATATCAATCCACGTTGGAATAGCAAGGCGTGTTTCAACACCTTAAACGATCAGCGAACCCACCATTGAGTGTATCCTTACCGCTCGGAATTCACGCAAATATTATTCACGTTACCTCTGGTCGTTCCTTTTCTTTTGGTTACTTCTAAATTTTTGATAACAATTTTAAAGGCCTCGCTAGCCACTACGGCCTACGTAACAATTCCAATCCGTGCGCAAGTGGGTCCGTGGGCATCTGGGTCGACGAAGATTTCAATCCGTGCGCAAGTGGTCCGTGGGCATCTGGTTCCGTGGGCAAGTTGTCTGTGCGCATCTGGGTCCCTCCCTAAATTACCAACACCATCCAGAGTACAAATAGGTAAAGAAGGCAAAGCAGTGAGCGCCATCTGTCTTGTGTAAAAGTAAATAGACGTGCGAAGACGACGAAGACGAAGACGACGACGGACCTGAAATAAAATCATCTCGCTCGCCTTTCACGACACTCTGATGTCGTAAACCAATCTTATTGATTTTGATGGCAATCAATTCAGAACCCTCTATTTCTATAGTGAATGTATTGTTACGTCTCAGCCTTCCTGTATACCTCATTCGCCCACCTATACATATACACAGCCACTTATACCCATGACCAACCCATTGTTATACCCTCACCCATACATATACTATACACACTACATATGCCATTATCTTTACCGACAGTACTAGATAAGTATATAAGTCGACCAATCGTCTAATATAATGAATTCCTATGATTTATACTTATTAATTTACATTTTTGTTTTGTTTTATATTCCACTTATATTGTTGGAATCCTTAATTATGAATTATATCTCTTATATGACCGAAAAATGTTACGCTTATTATTCTGTCAGGCATTATGTTCATAAGGAATTTGTCATACTAATCCTTTATTATGTATTTAAATAAAAGATAAACCTGAAGTTCCTCGAGACTTGCAGTACTCGCAAGGTTTCAAGTACAGAATTGGAAGACTCAGGTATGCAGCAACAGACAGATAATTATTAGTGTTCTGGTTTGTTAACTAATCAATAAGGAAAGGAATCAAAGACCAATCAAATTCAGAAGAAGTAATGGCAGGGGTAAGAAACGAAGACGTTAAATAGGGTTGGAGAGACGGAAAAGTTCTGTAAGTGGAGTTCTTGTAATAAAAGTTCGAGTCTGAGTTCGGAGTTTTAGTGCAGTTCAAAGAATGAGTAGAAGTAGAAGTCGAAGTCGAAGTCTAATGTTCTAGAGTTCTAGAATTCTAGAGACTTGTAGTCTTTTCATCTTCAATTCAATTCTTCGAAGTTCTTATATACAGAAGTGAAGTATCAAAGTCAAGTTTAAGAATAATCATTCAAATCAGGTTAAACAAGTGAAGCATACCTAGCGACTCTGTTCTGCGAGTTTGTAAATCATCATCACTACTATTATTTACAAAACACTGCTACAACCTCATCTGGACCGAGGGTCCATCCAAACCATCTCACTGAACCGGTACTACTTCCACAGAAATCATAAAATAAGGAACAGTTGGATTCCTTTGGAAATCATTAGGGTAAGCCTATGAGTACATTCACTGTAACACCTGTTTCCGGATTCCCTAAGATTGAGTCACGATAACTAGACTCAAAAACAGAGAGTACCTTCGCTCGATCGGTCCAGTATCTTCGAATTCGTAAGCGACACGAAACCTGTGTGATATGCCGATGGGCGCCAGGCATCCAGAGATGTCACAAGAGAACGATATTGAAAAGCACCAAGGTAGCGATAAGAAACGAAAATCTAACGATACTAGGACCGATGCGTTGCGGAAGTCTGACTAGCTCAGCCCCGGTAGGTATAGGAGAGGGGCGGGGTAATTGGGAAGTAAGAGCCGTAAGCCAGGATTACATAACCAAAAACTTAACAATTTATTGCACCTGGCAACCAAAATATAACAAACCATCAAAACCCGACAGAGATACGAAAGGGCTACCAGAGGTAGTCGCGGTAAGGATCGGTGATTACAGAGTTCGGAAAATAGATAGCGAGGAGCGTAGATGCAACGCGCACACCAATGACGGCCGATCTGCCGGATACAATCTTACTATTTTCCAAGGCCCCTTCGCATTCCAGGTAACACAAATAATACAGGCAATATAGGTGGTACGATCAAAGCAACAGATAAAATAGACGTAGTCAATGGATCGTCCAGAAATAAAATCCGTTAAAGTAAGACGATCGAAAAGAACAAATAAAATCCTAATATTATATTCGATTCGCGACCGCGTGGTCGACACTCGGATTCGCCCTTATAGAGAAGGGAGCTAGGAATACTCTAGGTAGCGTATAGAGCCTTGCCGACTGACTCCTAATCTCGCGAATTTCGGGAGTCCCCAGGACTCAGGTAGCCGTTCTTGTTATTATCCGTATGAGAAAATCTTACACGCGCGATCCGATCACCCAAAGAGACAAACAGTACGTTACAACTCACGGAATTATCCGGGTAAGTGTGCTCACGCAAATTAATAAAACGTAAAAGAAGGTAAAACGAACGGACGACACAAAACAGGCTTTTTGCCGTGGCCGCAATCGGAGAAACCACCACTAGTATGAGTCAACACATCACTCGCGAACTAGCATATTTAAATTATTACTCCGGCGACGAAGCTCTTTGCTGTACCTAAACAAGTGTACAAGTGTACCTTTAGGCCGGAGTTAGCCAATCTCTCGCTACTAGGTAGCGTACAACAATATTACTCCCGAAGAGAGCGTGAAGAGTTTCGTACCCGGTTACAAGAAATACTGCTTACCAAATAATAGAAAGAAGAGTAGTCCATACAAAGTAAACTTTTGATAGTGCCGTTCCGGAAGGATGACTAAAACGTCCACCTGGCAGGAAGGTCCACGACGAAAGAGAGCGATTACAATTCTTTTCGCGATACCCGGGGTACTATCCTCCCACCCGACCCTTAATTTTTCCGATTATAATTGACTAATTATTCACCGCAATTACTTCCGCCAATCCTAGATGCGTATTGACAATAGATCGCCAGGATCTAGGATCCTTAACCCTATCAGGTAGCGTCAACTGTTCAAGTGGTTGCGTGCGCATCCTTCGCGTAGCCCTCTGGATAATAGTAGCTCGCTAGCGCTCCGACGTAGGGCGGTACTGGCGTCTTCCGTGTTGTCATGCCGCTGTCCGCATGTTATGGTCGCGAAGTTTGGAGAGTGTTTTCGTCGCGTAGTGCCTTTGAAGTTCTACTGAGATGCTCCGAAATGGACTGGCGGTGACAGGTAGCGTGTGAATCCTGACTGCAGGTAAGTGGTATTTTCCTATTCTCCGTATTTCAGATTTTGATGACTCTCCGAGTGACAGCTTCCCGTGTCTTGCAGGTTGCTGACCGGGTCCTCGCTCCACGTCTTTGGTAAAATCCTTATCGCGCCCACAGGGCACAAGGATCCTTCCGTACGAGAGACGAGGTTACCCTTCACTCGGGCATTTCGAGTATCCCTCCTGAGGACAGTGGATTCCCGTGTGGTTACGCCGGACTCTCATCCCGATGTCAGATAACAGAAACACCTCGGTGGAGGCAGCAGCAGTTTTCGTGGCATATGAACAGGTAAGACGGTAACCCCTTCACAGGGAATTTTGATGCTGAGCCGTCTGAATTTGGCGGGCTCCAGTAGTGGCGATCGGGTCGAGCAGTCGGTATAGCCGTCCCGCCGGGGTCGGTAATGTCGTCCCACGCAGGTATCCAGCTCCACCGTTCTCCGTATTGGTGAGTGTAGGCTCGTTCATAGGTATAGGTTAAAATTAGATATAATTAATTTATAGATTTTATACTTTCTAGGTGGTTCCCCGACCCCCGCCAGTGGACGCCTATGTAATAGCGGGCTGTAAATCCAGCCCGCAATTCAACTTCCCTCGATAACACCCTTGTGACGTGCATTCTCAAAAATGCAACGTCACATCACATACAATCAGGTATACACAACAATTCATTCATATCCAGAATACCCGAGCATAAAAACAATGAGTTCGTTCAGTTAAATCTTGTTCTCGTTCCATAAGTCAGGATACCATATCAGACTCAGGGAACAATCCCCCTCACACCGATCGGCAAATTCCCTAGAACCTATTCCCTATTCCTTCCGAATCTGTATCTGCTGGAACAATTAACATATCAAGTAGATATACTAACAATCCTCCTCACACCGATCGGCAAATTCCCTGGAACCTATTCCCTATTCCTTCCGAATCTATATCTGCTAGAACAATTAACATATCACGTAGACATACTAACGATTTTAGGCAATCATTTGAAACATTACTATACAAGTGGCATGCGGTAGCAAGAAATAAACGAAAGAAAAGATAGTTGCAAGAAATAAAGAAAAGATAGTTGCACATGTATAGTATATAATTGATCACAACCATTGTAACTGATCCTCGACGAACGTACGTTACTTACTATGAGTTATAGATTATAACTAGCGTCCCGGCCACGCTTCGCTGTGGCTCCCCGAATGAACGAATTAATTAATTGTTAGAAAAGTAAATAAAATTGTTTTAGCAAACAGATTTTACCAGAAAACACATCATTTAATTTAATACCCAACTGCGCGACATTTATAATTGGTTTACCAAATTTTAGGTCAATGCA
>JARQTC010000548.1:0-59538 GCA_030142495.1 Cephus runcator
CTCTGCCCGCCAAGCTACACGTTCGTGTTCACGTTTAGCTCGGCTACGACGGGATTCGCATTGTCGACGGAGGCGATAATCTCAATATCTTACTTCCAGACTCGCCACTACGATTTAGCGCTATGATTTTCGTATCAGCTAAGACTGTAGCGTTGTGTATCTCCCTGCTCATCTCTGAAGAAAATTGACCCTGGCGATCTCCCAAATTATCTTTGATGAATATGTTTGCCTGACCGGCTATGTAAATTGAACACAATAATCTTAATTCGTATTTTCATTAGAAAATCTAAGGGAATAGTTATACGGATTTCGCCCAACACTGTCCGTATTCAGTGTATAAACTCTGTAAGCCCTCACACTCAGTTGTATAAGGCCAACTTCCAATCTTTATTGGGTGCTTTCCATTTACATGACTTTTGTGTCGACTTGTGTCAACTCGTGTCGACTCATGTCGTCTCTCGAAAACGAATAAATGGAACACAGATACTCTCGTAAACTCACTACTCTAGCAGTCTTCCCGAGTCGACTTGTGTTGCCGACACACGGCGACACAAATCAAATGGAAAGCACTTTTGGCGACACAAGTCGACTTGTGTCAACTTGTGCCAGTAAATGGAAAGCGCCCGTTAGGAGCAGTTACTGGCACATGTCCCCCATTGAATATACAGCCATAAGGAAAGGAACGAAGGACACGTGCAATAGACGATTATCAATTTTTGTATGTTTAAAGAAAAAGAACTATTTCAAATTACCTCAAAATTACGTCAGTGGTAAAAATTCGATATACACTGATGACTATTCAATTCAATGGCTTCTGTTGGCTATTTGGATAGTTTACCATATGTAATTTGTACCTGTTTACATCAAAATAAATCTGGCGGTTCAACCGGGATGGATACTATTTAATGTATCTAATTTATTTTGTATTTTTATTCTTTTATTCGTGTTTTGATTTTTTAAAGTGACATTATACAATGGATAAATTGAAAGATCCTATCATTTGTGTACCAGGTTAGTTAAAAAATTATCTAGAAACATGGTTAATCTGTATATCATGTAAAGTTAACGTAATTGCTCATATTGATTAAATTTAGATGATATTGTTAATTGATATGCCATTAATTTCTTAAACTTTTTAAATTTGTATGTTAACTGTATGTTGTGTTGACGTAATTTTATATGTATTTCAACGAATTTACATAAACAGAATATACTGAAGGAGTTACAGTAAAAGATTGGAGTATGCTGATTCAGGAAGACTAATTTCTTTGCTTATTATTTCTTTGCAGGTCAGAGATTGTGTGTATCAGATAAAATTAATGTACCAGGACCAGGAACGTACGAACAGCTTGGATACATCTACTCAAAACTTGCTGGTGTTGTTAAACTGGCAAAGAATGAAAATGTATGAGATTCAGATAATGCATTGAGGTGTTCGTCTGTTAGGATGTGTGTTAAACATATCTATGTATTTCAGGTTTGTACAATCGAAGTACACAGCATGACGGAGCAGAGTATTGTACCTGCACCAGGAGATATTGTGACAGCAATGGTGACAATAGTCAATCAAAGATTCTGCAAATGTGTAATTAAATGTATAGGTGACATTGTATTAACAAGACCCTACAGAGGTGTGTTACGGAAGGAAGATGTGAGAGCAACAGAAAAAGACAGAGTTGAAATGTACAAATCTTTTCGACCAGGAGATATTATTCTTGCTCGAGTTGTATCCTTAGATATAAACATAATATTTGATGTTACATTATTCGAACATATAATTTCACATTCTATGAATTTTCCAATACAATATTTAGATGCCAATGATTGATGTTCACACTTACCAACTTTCCACAGCAGAGAATGAATTGGGTGTCGTTATAGCTTATAGTGAAGGAGGTAATATCATTCATATGATTCTGTAAAAGTTTCAGAATCCAATGATATTTAGAAAAGTAATTTTTTTTATAGGTGCTTCCATGATACCAATTAGCTGGACACAAATGCAGTGCCCTAAAACATTGGCTGTTGAATTTCGCAAAGTGGCAAAAGTTATTCCAGAACAGATTGCTCTCGAATAATAAAGTGTTTGGTTAGTGAAACTAATCACAGGTGTTTATTTTTGTACTTATAATTTACAACTCTTGTAATATATGATATGAAGAAACCATACCTTTATTACCATTCCACATCAACAATCTTTAAATCTACAATTGGAAATTAACAATCTACACTTTTAAATCTACTCTAAATTTCACTAAATGATTACCAATATTTCACAAGGAACATTATATTCTCAATAACAAGTATTAACAAAGATATTATCATACCACAAACCAATACTGAAAAAATTATTTCAACATGATATACAGTAACTGATATAAACTCAAATGCATTATATTGTCCGATTTCAGGGTGTATCCAACGATTCAACAGTAGATTGAAAAAACCAAATTCACGTAGCTTTCGTAATCTGCAACAAAAAATCTTGTTTTTATAAAGATACTAATTGAAATACATAAAAATGAAGAAGACGTGAATATAAATGATTAAATTCATTATTCATGGAACTTACCCTGTATTAAAGATATGTCGGTACTTATATCCTTTAGGCAATACAGCTGCCATCCAATTTTCAAAGTATTTTTCACCAATTGGCTCTACGTTACAATTTCTTGTAAGCCAATCATCGTTGGCTTTAAATATAGCAAATTCTTTGGAATCCGAGCAAGTTAAATATATTTCTGAGTCAAAACGATTTATGAATGATACACGACGTTGATCTAATATCCTGCGGTAGATGTCTTTTTTACGCATCTAAATGAAACGAGGGAATGCTTTAATAAATGATACAAAATTTAATAAACTATATATCAAATACCTGAAAGACATAATATACTACTGAATACTCAAAGGCTATGACTTTGTACGTAGTATCTGCATAAAGAGTTTCCAGATCGACAAAAGGTGGTATATACGACTTTTGAGTCATATGTGATGTCAGTTGAGAGCTGTATGCCAACAATATCAGTGCGGAAAACAGACTTATAGAAATTCTAAGGATTCTTGAACTTTCAAAATCGTCTGGAATATCGCCTGAATAAATTTGGATAAAGAACTTTAAAGTATCTGATGTAATCTACTTTACAAATCATTAATAAATGTAGAAACCTTGATTGCAGATTATAGCAAAGTTGTAGAATAAATGATCTTTTGGTGGAAGATTTTCTTTCCTAGTTTTTGATATTCGCGACGAAAGTTCTTGAAAAAAATAACCGATGCTAGTAAATACTATAAATATTATAAGTATGAGTGCCCAAACTTGCCAGTTGAATAACTGAAATAACCAAGTTTTGTTGACTTTAAATTGACGCCGAGTGTATAGCCTGAAACTGTTTATATATAGACTTAATAATTTTTTTTTGTATTCAGTCAATCACATGAGTTCACAAAACTTACTTCTGCTTATATATAGGCTCAGTGTAGTCCATGTAATCCCATTTATCTGCGAAAACACATACTGCTAGTAAAACATCAGTATTGTTATTATGCATATAGTCACTGTTCATTTCAGTATTATTTCCATTATTTGACAAGGTAACATTAAATATTGGGGATTCAAGCTTTGTTAAAATCATCCTGAAAGCCCAAACAGTATTTCAAATTCTGTGCGCCTGACAAGAGGATTAAATTAATTTCAAAAATGTTCTCTTTCGTATCATACTCAAAATGAAGGTACTCTGAAAGAAGTGTCCAAACGTCTCCCATAATTCCACTAATTTTAGTGTTATTATTATAAAACATAAGTACGCCTTTCTGCTGAAAAGACAAACAATTTTTGAAAAAATTCATAGAAATTTCGAAGTTTCAAATTTAACGCACATCCGACTTACCTCATACCCCGAAACTCTTACGCTTGTACCATTAATGTCGTAATGTTCCAAATCATAATGTTCACTCTGACACGTGTTACCATTCATATTATGAATTTGCGAAAATATATAAATACTAGAAATTAATATGAATTCTTCTGCAGTAGAATTCCAGATAAGACCGCTTATAGGACAGGAAACACAGTGTTTCATACAAATTAACGCAAGAAGACTGACTGTTAAGAAATGATTCATGATAAATTCTTAAATTAAAAACTCGTTCTCAATAATTTAATCACACTTTAGGAACTAATAAATGTATCAATGTGCATGCAGGACCTTTCCATATGAATGTTCCGGATTAATACCAAATGTCATGAGCCTTTATAGATTCTTTGAAATTGCACAATGATTTATCGTACATAATACTTTTACGCTGATCCCATCTCTTATTCGTGATCTATTTAGTAATGCACGCGTACAATTTTTTCCAACGATTTTCCATTTGGCGAATGTGGGTCGACACGCAACGAAACGTCTTGATAAAAATCTGTTGGATAATTTCTTTTATATAGTAATTTTAATTGCCGTGTAGATGAAGGGATATAATATACAAGGATATAACATAGGGTGTGGTAAACCAATATACAGAGACGGTATATTTTACAAAAACATTAATTGTATATTATATTTGATTGAATATATAAAGAACTTACGTGACTAATCGTTCGCTCGCCATTGAAATACTTGACATAAATTAGTTAAGCCTAATTTCTCGATAGCGACGAATCATCTAGGATGAATTTAGACGTGGGCAACGACACAGGAATCTATGGGGATACAATAATAATAATAATTAAGGAAGATAATCGACACCCTGGAGATTCGTCATACTTTATTTATTAAAGTCTTATTCGGGTTGTTCTCTATTATGTTGTTTCAAAAGTACACATTTTCTATTGCCTATTACGACCGATCGATATTATCCATGAAAGATTCTGAAATCTTCGAATACCGACAACCAGTAATCGCCATTGTCGGTTACTTTTTACTTTTCCGTCAGCGAGAAATTGACTTGCGATTTTCGCTATAAAAAATTATAAAAAGTATCCAACTCGCATTGCCCTATTTCTCGCATTTTCATCATTTTGTTTATTCGCTCGCTTCGTGCGCCTTATAAATCGGGTAGTTTGTTTCTTAATGATTAATGTTCACTCTAATAATTTTTAGGGCAGGCATGAAATCCATCTAATGGTCGTTGGAGTGCTTCTCCTGCTACTTCGTTTAAAACGATAATATACTTGAAGAAATAAACGGACTAGCGTGGATTATCACGTCTGCCCTTTCTATGCTCTATACACATATTCTTTTTATGGCGTTGCATTATTTATACATACATTTTGGGAAGCAACAATCTCATGATGAAACAATCTAGGTAGGGAGAAACCATTTATTTGGATTGGTATTGTAATTGATAGGAATAAGATTAATGATTAATGTCTTTGTATGCGTGCAGATGTTACATTAACTGATTATGAAATGAAATGTATAATTTTTAAGTCTTTTTTGCAAATTTTGTATTTGATATTGGCAGTGAACTTATTCGTTCTTTCGTTATCGTGGCCACACTTAATGCTACATTCCTCATATGAATGTTGGAAAATATTTGTCTAATTATTTAATAGCGTTGTGTTGTTTTTTTTTGAAACTTATTGCAAACAAGACTGTGCCGTTTATTGGTTTTTAATGTTTTTATAGTGAATATCATTGGACACACAGGATTCTTTCAATGGTATTGTACAGCAATCTGTTTATTTGCAATGTTCGTTTTTTGGAATAACCAGATTAAATGCGATTCGTACAAAAGATCTTGTAGTATGTTACTGATTAGTGTTAATTATTTGGCGTAGATTTATGACGCTCACGAAATTGTTATGCCTACAAATATAAAAAGACACTCGCTTCGATTCTCACGTCACTACGTATCTCTGCTATGCAATCTCGTGAAATCCTTACGAGAGACACGTAGTCGTATTAATAGAATTTGTATAAAGGCGGCTCAGCAAATTTCTCAAAAAAGAAAACTACAGCCAATTGATTTTGAATCGGTAAACAATTAGTCGTCGAGTACCTGACGTCCTAAATATGCGGTACCACATACCTATATAAAAAAAATGGTAAACTCTTCAAGTTATAAATTCTTTAAAAAAAAGAAAAAAAATTAAAACATGTACCAATAAATATCGTGGAATACGTGCGTTCAGTCGAAAATTACAGGAAGAAACAATACAACTTATATGATAACTAAAATTTAAAAAAAAGGAACGCTATCACCTTCTCTAACGCACAATCGCGCATTAACACGAAAGCGAAACGCATAGCCTAAGAAGTAAAACATTTTCCTTGGAACAGAGTGTGTATAAAGTATGCATATCCTATTCAAAATAAATAATACACTTAAATACCATAATTAGGTACTTTAAACTAAGTACCTATATTTTCAAATCAATCTCGTTTTTTATCTGCTTGAAACAGAATATGAAGAAAATATATAATAACCATCACTTCGGGGTAATCCTCCAGCATTCTCTGGACTTCCAATAATGAATCACTCTTTAATACTCATAACTCACAGTACCATGATCCGTTGAAGGAACAAAAAAAATATAAGTAAAAAAGACGTCATCATTAACCGGAACTGTGACTTTCTCAAAAAGTTTCACCAAAGGATGAAGTTCTGAGGAAAAATACCCGTCATCCAAAAAGAAAGAACAACCCAACAGGATCATGAATATTGAACTTCCGGGAAGTCCTATCCTCTTGACCGATCTCGATGGAGAAAGATATAAAGTGCTACGAACGAACGTAACGTTTCTAGCAAAAATATAAATGCATTTTATCGAATCGAGCACTATTCTGTTTCCAAAGGATAAGGAGGACATCTTTCAGAGAGTCCACACTGTCTTAGCTCTCGATTGCAGAAATCTATGCTGCCATCTATGTCAGTACTTTTCTGAAAAATCTTATGAAATACCAGGACATTATGGATCCCGTTTCGAAACTCTTGTTTCCGTCATGACTTTACTGGGATCCGGTAACCTCACTACCAACTGTGCACCATTTTGCATAGGTCTGGTACCATTTGGTGGATTAGTTTTGGGTATCGGCTGAGGAACCGATGGTAGTACTTTCTTTGCACCGCTTAATTTTGGCGAACAGCATAGTTTGTCATTGTAATCATTTAAATTGACATTTGCTGTCGTGTTTTGATAGCCTGCTGTTTTTATAGGTGTACTGTGCTCACCATAATTACAGGTTCTCTGATCCATTGCAGAATTTGAATTTTGGAAGTTCGGTGGTAGCATCTTAATGGAACTACTGTGATCATTTACACTGCAGATATTGGGATCCATGTTAATCTTGAAAGTAGTGTCTTTTCGGTTCAGTGAATCGGTTTTGTAGATTGGAGCCGATAGTTGTGTTGAGTTTGTCTTGTTAGTGCTTTTATGGCTACTTCCTGAGTAGCTGGTAACCGAGTCATTGCAGAAGTCACTTAGGTAGGTTTGATTCGTATACCAGTTGTGTAGTCTGTGATGAATTTCTGGGAACTGCGGCCTCCGATTTACTACTTCGTGCCAGCATTCGATCATTAAACTGTAAATCATTGTTGGACAATCCTCAGGACATGGTAAGAGTTGCCTCGAGCGGATCATGTCAATGACCTCCTGATTATTGTATCCATAATACGGCTATAAATATAAAGACAATAATTAGGACAAAGTTTAATTACTTTACATCTTGTGCAATACAATTATTCTTTAAATTACTTGTAAACCATAGCTGTAAATTTCCCAGAGAACTACGCCAAAACTCCAGACATCAGATTCCGTTGTGAATTTCCCATAGAGGATGGATTCTGGTGGCATCCAACGTACAGGTAATAAACTTTTCGACTGAACTCTATAATAGTCGCTGCTGTATATGTCACGCGATAATCCAAAATCTGATATTTTCACAGTCAAATTTTCGCCAACAAGACAATTTCTTGCTGCTAGGTCACGATGCACATAATGGTGGCCGGCTAGGTACTCCATACCTGAATACATTAAAAATGATATTTATTATGAATAATTAAAAATAAATAATCGCATTGTACCGATATCCTACCTGATGCTATTTGCAAGGCAATATGTAAAAATTCAGGCTGCTCTAATACTTTTCCAGTTCCATTACTCAAAGGTACATCAGATCTTGGCGAGTGGCATATTAGAAATTCGTGCAAGTCTCCTTGTGTCATATATTCAAAAAGCATACACATGGGTTCACCTTTCAAGATAACCCCAAGCAAACAGATTATGTTAGGGTGTCTAAGGTCAGTCATAAGATCCACTTCTCTTTTGAAATCACTTTGAGTTTTCGGACTTGCATTTTCTTTGAGAGTTTTCACCGCGACGAATATTGGGGCCTCGGTTTTGTTTCCGCTTTGTAACTCTCCTTTGTAGACTTTTCCTGTAAGATGGCGTAACAGA
This sequence comes from Cephus runcator, assembly GCA_030142495.1. Taxonomy (NCBI): domain Eukaryota; kingdom Metazoa; phylum Arthropoda; class Insecta; order Hymenoptera; family Cephidae; genus Cephus; species Cephus runcator. The sequence goes on from JARQTC010000548.1 coordinate 8,399, forward strand.
CATGCGTTCTTGAATAATGCCAGAGGACAATTAAATGAGCTACGTAATAGTTAGAACTTTATATTATGATAGAAAATGATTTTAGTTTTTACCAAAGGCTCCTTCTCCGAGCTCCTGAATAAATACGACGTTATTCACTGTAAATTGTGGGACGCGATTATTGGACGTTCTACTACTTCCGCTACTTAGTGTTCCGGTTCCAGGAGTTGTAGCTCCCGGACCTGCTAGGAGGGAACTCATCTCCATTGGTTGAGTTGTACTGCGTCTTCCGTCATAAATATTTTTGTCACACTGCATCCCAGTCAATATCTATTATTGAAATTGTATTTGTATTGCCAACATATCTCCGTTTACTTTACTCGGATATTGAAATTTACCTTATTAGATGGCAAATGATTTGTTTGTCTTCGAGACTTTCGACTTTTGTAGCAACAACAATAACAGATTAAAATTATAACAAATCCTCCAGTTAATACGACCCCAACCACGGCATAGATCCATAAGTTTTCTACTACAAATAGAAAGAATGAAAATTAAGTTAGTTTAGTCTATAAAAACGGCTCACGTCTACTGTTTAATGCTTAGAATCAAGTATATTTTAGCTTACCACATTTAGGTATATTACAATATTCTTGTTGCATTCTGTTATTAGCATCGACATAACACCACGGCTGGGCTTCCTTGCCACCGGGATTTCTACAATAGGAATGCCATCCAGCTAGTTCAGGATAATCAGAAATTTGTAGATTGAATTCATGAGACCATCGTAAACATGGTCGGCCATTAGCGCTAGTCTTAGCAACACCACGGTAAGATTTGCCGCTGCCCCAATAGCAATAATCATCTGTCAATAATTAAAGGATCAACATTTAGTTCATGTAAAGTTTCATATGAATATTACATATATCTTCAATGCATTAGAATCGTTGGAGTATCAGCATTAAAAAAAAAAAATTAAACTTACTTTCTTGCACATTTTCAGTAGAGATTCCAAGACTCAGACAATCGGCAGCCTCAATACTATCATCTGCAGGTAAATCAGAACATTCTACCAATGGTAATATTTGCCCAATATCCGGATGCCGCTTAGCAATTGCGTATTCCTTGCGACAAAGTTCGTTCTCCAACATTTCGCACTCCTGACGACATATTCGTCGAAGTTTTCGGTTCATTCCATTCTTTCCGGCGGATCGCGAATCCCCGTAACTTTGACTAATGATTTTCCGATTAGGTCCGTTTCCATCCTTGTCAAGAGTGAATTCGAAACTCGAGGCACCAAATTTGGCACTACGTTTTTGTGGAAGACCATGCGTTCGTGCGAAATCGTCCAGACTGTCTTCGCCGTCTGTTTCATCAGGTCGCAGGCGATCATCCTGATTTGCGTTGAGTAGGTTGAAAAGTTGCGTGCTAGCTTCGGAATTCTTTGGTTTTTGCATTTTCGGTGGGTCCCGACATATTGGGAAGACGGAGTAGCATAAGGATGGTTTAGCATAACCCTCGCAGTTCGACGAAAGTTCACTGAAAATTATAACATATAGTCTGCTATCCTTGTTACTCTGTACTTTATTGTGTATTGTCATCTTAAGGAAGACTGATACACTTTTTATAAAAATTGATATAAATCTAGAATCTGATATCGACATTTATTTATGTTTTGTAGATTTGGTATCTGGATAAATACAGAGATGCAACTTATTGTATCTTAAATCGTCGCACTATTAAGGAATGATAAAAATGTTGCCTGGGAATTGGAATATATTATCGCACAACACAGAAGTTTATAAGTAACGTTAAAAACCGCAATAATTGAAAACAAAATATACTTACTTTGAAAAATTGATGACTCCAAATGCTCGCATAAGTTTATTCTCCAGTAGTTTTTGTGTCATAGGATGAGGAATATAAACAGACTGATTCCCAAGAAATTGGGCGCAAATTTTGCCTACATATACCTGGAAGTACAATACAAAGGGTTGTAATCAACTGATGGCATCTACTGTCTTCAGTATTACATTGAAAGTTTACCTCGCATGTTCCTTCTTGATTGTCTTTACGTCCAGGCATTGAGTTTGCTCCTGGAAGTCCGGCAAAGCTGGTCATGCCAGGTGGCAATTGAATATTGACATTACTAAGGCCACTGAGTGCAGTAAGGTCAACAGTGCTTGATTGTGAGCTTGTTGGCTGAGGACTTGGTGATAATATGCTAAGTGGATTCGTTGGAGATAAATGTGAAATGTGTGGAGTCGATACTCCAATCCCTGAGATGTCCAAATTGTCTCCATCTGCAGTGCTATAATAAGAAAATTTAAAATATAGTTCGGAGCATATACTAATATATGTAATATACCTAGCCCCAAATAGCAAATAAAACCTAATAACTTTGACGATGGTTAATCACCAAACTTATTTAATGTAATCTTTCATTCAGAAAAACGAATATACACACAAATCTTTATGTTTTTACAGCATAAAATACCACAGCTTTTCAACAGTAAGACCCCAACATATTTTCAATGTAGCATAACCTCTTGGGCAGTAAATACAAAAGATTTAATAATAGTAAACATAGTCCACCAAAAAAACGTAGTTGAAATAAATTAATAAAGTTGAATTAGAAATGAAATTTTATGTCAAAATTGTTGAAAAATAGAAATGTACACAGAGAAATCTGTCTATCCCATCGATATAACCTGACGCAAAACGTCAACACAAAGTACACCACCTTGTCTCAACAATATCCGTAACATATTCAGTGCTCTTTTTCTTAGCTTGTATAAAAATACACAAATTTTGCAACAATACTAGGTACACGTGTAGCCTCATAATCATAAAAATACTATCAAAACATTGAATTTAAACATAAAAGCCAGCGTCATTTAACAAAACATCTAGTGGCCATTTGTAAACTGCGCTTCCATTTCCATCTAACATACCAGCCGAGAACTATGCTATCTGCTGCAACATAATACCATCATGTTTTGTGCTGGTAACTGTAGATGTGCTCAAACAGTTCAAAGAGTTCTTCACCGACTTTTAAAAGATATTCCTACCGCGTGACACTAGAAACGTATGTATGGAGCGAATGCTAAACCAAGAGGCAGTTGTAAAAGAAGCAGAGGACAAAGGTAAAAGCCCCGAGGAGCGTTACCCGGCTCGTAAAACTACAACTCCTGTAACGTTTAGTGATTTTATGATTACCCGTCAAGAAGCTCTGGGAAATGAGCGATCATCGGCGAGTAACTATCAGCATCGGCACCAGGGTTAACTATCCGGCCACCTGAAAGGAAACAAGAAGATCAATTATGGGAAACAGTTTGGATAAAAATTTGTTCATCTTATATAGTGAGATATAAAGTTTGCTGAGGTATCGTGATGTCTTCTTTACGCCTCAAGCAATTACGGTAAGGTATACATACTACCAAATTTAGTAATCGTCTCTAATGAGCCCTCTAATGAAATTAAATTCGCAGCACCATTTTCAGGCTTTGCTAACGACTGGCCATAGAATATAAATAATAGAGATTGATGAGCACAATTTTCCTTATATATTTACTGACTCTCAGACATTTTTAGAACGTCTCTATTCTTCTCGTACAATTAGCTTCTCAGAGATAAATATATATTTTACACCGGTTATCTTGATTTTAGTTAACCCAATGCTAAGTATCATCCCTCAATAAATTGTATGGTTCGTTCTCGTCAAATGGTTCTTTCTTAGCCCTATTAGGGTGCAGTAGACTTATAACTTATAAGTAATGACACAGTAATATCAAAAAAAAAAAAAGAAAGCAAGCGCGTGTGAATTAAATCTTTTTCTATCCTGAGACTCTTTTGAAGAGTCTCATTTTATACAAGAAACGCGTCACACCCGGTTTTTTATTAAAAAAAAATCGACATCTCACGCGCATTCATATTTATTACTTATTTTCAGCAGCGCTTCCACGATCCTTTATGTAAACAGAATTTCAGAGAGTCAAAGGTGTCGAAAGGGAACACGCCTGGCTGCAAGAGTCGAAATTCTCCTGGAATTTTTTTTCTTCGGTGACTCGACTCAGTTTCGACGCTTCTCTTTACTAGCGCAAAGGTGACAAATTGCGGATAAACTTTTATATCTCACATTTTACAGTAGCAGCACAGTGAGAGAAGCCTTGGAATTTCGATGAACTCGAGTTCATCCGACGTCCCAGAAAAACTTGAGAAAACTCGATAAAATTAAAGTCGAGAAATATCAGAGATGCCGTACATTATCCAAGAAGGATGTACCATTCTTCTTCGCTGGTGACTTTAAAGGAACGACGATCCTCTGGGTCAGACAGAAGTTGACTCGACGATGAAATATACGACTTCTATAAGCGGCTAAAAATAAGAGCGTAGAAATCGAGCATAGATCTCAATTGATCTTGTTGCTCAGCCAACTGATAGTAAGAACTCCTTAAGTGTCTCCTCGTTATCCAGCCGGTTCGCATTATATTGAGACGTTTGGTGAAGTCGTGCAATAAAATCGTATCTTGACTCGTGACTCCTTTCTCACTACGTAAAACAAATGTTTTTCTTGCACGAGAAAAACTACGGGGACACTTTATCACCCGGTTAAAGTCCTCCCGTTTGTTTGCAACTTTGGCAGGCACTCCTACTGGAAGAATCGCCCCACGGCAAAGATTCGATCGATCGATATTCCTGAATGAGATTCGAGGGAGATTCCACGTATTAATAACGAGACGTATCTCGTCTCCTGAGGCAATTCGAACCAAGATGAAAGACCATCGGATTCATTGGATGTTTTCAAATTGATCCGAATGCCGTTGAAAAAAATTTAAATTTAAAAATCTTCCCACTCGAGCACAGACCTTTGATTCTTCCGCTATGAGTTTTGCAGGAAAAATTTCATGAGTCCCGTTTTTCTCGTGCTCCCCCTTATTTTTCCTACAACTCAATTTAAATATAATATCGTACAGAATTCGCCCACGATCCATCGCCCTTTGTCCTCGGTACTATGTTAATTCAATGGTAAATAATCGATTCGTCATCCTCCTCCTCAATTTTCTAGACACTCCGAATAAAACTTCTTCTAGAGCAAACACATCCCTCATGCCGGCTACGAAGCATACGAAGTAAACAAACGTAAAAAGATACCCTAACCTTAGTATTTGTATGGTAAACAATTTTTTTCATCATGCAATTCGTACAATGCCGATACGCAGTCATATATGCTATTACACGGTAGCAGGTTGTTGGGGAAAAAAAGTTTTTACGTTTTGCTTTATTCATTTATTGTTACCCAACTTTGTCTTTGTTCTTGTGCAAAGGCGTGTCCGCCAGCGGGAAAGACGTCATTGTAATATAGTTGAGGACAAAAATGTAATGGGGGGGGGGGGGGGTAGGTTGGCAAGCTTGTCAAGTACATTTCAAAGGAACTTTTATTTACTTTGTATTTCCGTGATTCACTGCAGGAGATGCAGAAGAAATAGACTGCAGTCCACCCTCCCTAGCGAAGCTACTGGGGTAGATTCAGATTTCTGATATTATTTGCTTTGTGCCACTGTTAGAGCTGCGCGGACTTCCTCGTATAGTACCTACGTATATCTTACACACGTACAAAGTAAATATCGAGGGTGTCTCCCCGAAAACCAATTCAACCACAATAAAGCCCTATGATTATTGTGCAAAATTACTTTTTTTCTTCTAAAGACTTACAGACACCCTATAAGGAATACAGGGCGAGATGCTTTTGATCTTTTTTGTTGGTAATTTTCTTTAAATTTTCTTCGTAGTAAATCCCTCCTGGATTTGGAAAAATGATTTGGCAGAGAAAAGAGGGAAATTTCAACTTTGAGTACAACCCTGTATACATATGTTAGTCACTCAGGCAAAATGATATTTTCATTTGAGTTGTTACATATACCATATATACATACATTTTATCCAATTCCATGGTTTAACCCTTGTATCACGTATGTAGGCTTGTCCAGCTGGAAACGCCGTCTTATCTTCATCATTATATTCCCGACTAAATGCTTTTATCAATTATCATAATTCGGTGCGTCCTCATTTACGTGTCTGTCGATCTAATCGGAACTGAAGGCGACTCGTAAGCGAGGGACCATTTGTAGCCGTCCTTCGTTCCTTTAACAAATTCTCCCTTAATTCCTCGGAAGCATCTCGATGCTACCGGTTCGGGCTATTTAACATTTTTCCTCCATTCTTTGCCTATATACTCGATCAATTAGCGTTTCTCAAAGTGATTACAAGAACTGGTTTTCAGAAAAAGACACAGATAATCAGCTACTAAAAAGGAATCGTTGACCAAACGTTAATAGCAAGAATATCGTTAGTTCAGAATAAACGTAAATTCGCAATTAGTACCAGACAACTATTAATTTCAATTCCACCCCGTTATATGAATCGACCGGAAATCCAAGTCGTGTCCTCGACAAATGTCTACTTGTACTTCCGGTTGTAGGAGTTGCTTCGTACGAAACACCTCCCCGAAAACTTCATTCATGTCGAACGATAAATTCGCATACATAGAAGCAGCCACAACGTTGTCGCGGATATAGCGTTCGGCATCGACTTCGTTGGCAGCCCACGTATTATGTATCTCAAACAGGAAGTGCAAAAGATAAGGCAGCCTGGGGTCATTAATAACTCCCCTTCCCAAACCCAAGACCCACTCGTGGTTAATTCTCCTACTCGAATACTCGCGATACAGACACGCTTATTGTGCACTATGTAGCACATATTACAGCATTGGGCGTGATCGAGGGTTCCCTACGTAGGAACCATTCAAGGTTGCTAATGCGTTTCTGAATGAATCGACTTTTCCCTGATACGAGAGTAGCGCCGAGTAAGGGCATACACGTACATCGCTCATACGATTCTTGCTACGTTACTTAGGCACGACTCAAATATTCATATTGTTACATATATTTTTACGAAATTCTTAATTTTTTTTTCAGATCCATTTCCACGGGTGCGGCGCAAGGAGAATGGAAACAGCAAAATCTCACGGCAGAAGACATTGAAAATATTTGTTGCTGTCGCAGCATACATCAGATACGCATAATGGCCGCGGCTCATTCTCAAGCGTTTGATTTTAATATTCAATGGACGTCTCATCAATCTTGGTCAAATAGGCCAGTACTTTAGCGGTCGCGACGCCCGCGCATGCCTAGCTGTCTGTAATGTATTATTCATAAGGGTGGCTTGGTAAGTGTTGTCTCAAATTCAATCCAATAGTGCATGCACGCAAAGCTCCACGCACGTGATTCCGACTGCTCCCACTGGTGAGCGGACACTTAAGAGAAGCGGCATTTATTTTATTTTTATTTTTTCTTCTCCATAGGCTTTTCCTCCGACTTTCTGCTGTCTGCGATAGCTGCGATCTGCATAATCGAATTGACGGGGGTATCGATCTACTACCGTCTTAACGAATTCCCTGCAATAGTGTTACCGATGTCCTGCTTATCATTCTGACAGAGCAGCGTTCTCGTCGTAGCACGTCTTCTGTTACGTGTGTTACTCCTAGTTTAATGTAAAATTGAATAGGCATCTGCGCATGCGCCTACGTCAAAAGGATAAACGCCAATTTATACGATGAGTTGAACGAGGATTTAATGTTTTCTGGCGAGTAAATGATAGCGATTTTAATCTATCCGTAGGAATTAGATTTCCTGTTTTCTCGTATTGCGACTGTATCATCTAGTTCCTGATAGGTGGTCGCAGCTGCATAGGAGGTTGACGCATGTGCATAGGGGGAGGTAAGGGACGAATGGGAAGCTACTAGTGTGGCGTCTAGCGGAATTATAATTTCATGTAATTCCGCTAATGGGGATTAGCTAGCGGGTGGGCATAAAATAATATTAAGCGAAACACCCTAGGCCGCAATGTAGGTTTATAACGTAATCCGCTTTAATCCTCGTTGGGGATTATTTTGCATGGCAAACACTAGCCCCTTGTTGGATGGCCAACGTTGAAAGTCCTATGGGAGATCCTCGAGTTTGCAAGAATATCAGATGCGTAACGTGCTTGTGAAAAGTGTAATAGGCATACGTGGAAAGTGCAGCGGGAATTTTTAGGCGTTTCGAAATTTTTTGGTGGAACTATGCAATTTCTGTAATAACATTGTCGCGGTCCGGCTACGGGCTAAGTACCGTCCGATGCAGATAAACGTTTTGACAGCAAGTTATTATAACGTATAACATATAACGTTGCTGCGACGGGGGTGCAGACGTCATTCCCAGCGTTGGTTCCATGGTATTTTCGCGCACGAGCTAGCAGTTGCGCTTCATGCTGGTTGCCAAATAATTTTGGGGCTCCATTCATTTTGAAAAGTCACAACGATCACCGGCTGCTGGTTTGTTCGGTCGGTTACCAGGTTGGTTAACATAACCTCGCAACTTTCGTCTTTGACATTCTCATTGGTGCCATTTGCATCTCTGCAGCAGTCGCCGTCGTGTTCAGGAGGACTGAACTGACGCGTCAGGCATGGCAAAAATAATGGTGAAGGAGAAATACTGCAATCTAAGGTAAAAAACAAACTGAATTTTCTAGAAAACCGGTTTCTTTACGGTCGCTAAGCTCCACTTATTTTTTAAACGTTAAATCAACAGATTCTACAAGACGCTGTCGGGTTCCATCGATCGCGTCAAGAATTCGAAGATAGTTCCCGAAGTTTCGGCTCAGGGAAAACATTGTCAGCATCCGACGAAGGGATTGCTAAAGAATTCTCTCCGGTAATTGGAAACACGCTCGAGCGCCAACTCTCGATAAACTCTCGTTAATCTTCTGGATTACGAATTAATCGGTAGCAGCTTCAAGTTGTTCGATCGGTTTCTTGAATAAGCAATATGGATACGGCGAAGCAGCTGAAACTTAGCTGTCGCTAGAATTTTCCAAGCTATTCCTACAAAGAGCGCCACGTATATCATACGTATGTATATAGTATTACGATTATTTCACATTATCGAAGCATCGTTCGATAAATACACCATGTAGATATAGTCTGGACGCATTTCATTGGCGAATATGAATCTGTCATACAGTCGATAGATAGTTACGCACATTGCCGGAGGCTACGTTTAATAAATACACGATTCGTGGCTGCATAGTTTAAACACACGAGCGAGTCACCATTACGTACGTATGGGAGCGTTTCTACGCAGCGGTGCGTACGTGCGTGGGATAATCCAAAATGTGGATAGGTTCCCTTGCGTTTTCCCATTTATGAGCTTTCCCGTTTTGCGGTTTGGTCCAAAACGTTCATTTCTCCCTCGCAAAAGAAATGACGAAAAAAACATTTCAAATGGTGGGTGAATTTTCGCATCCACATCCACGTACAGGATCGACGGGTAAAAGAGTTTCTCTGAATCGACTATAGCTGTAGGAAAGTATTGACATACGTATAAAGCATGAATTGACCTATGGATCTTCCGGTGAGAAATTCTGATCGAGCGTGAAATTTGTGAGAAACGTTTCAGAGGATGTTCAGTGCATTACCTAAGTAGATTAGATAGCACTAGGTGCAGTTCAGTTCGGTAGAGTTTCGAGTCGGCATGGTAACGACGAACGGAAGTCCTTCCTCTCGCATTCCTATCTCTGCGGAACAGAATTGAGCATGAGCTTTCCGCACTGACAATGAAGCGTTTCTCAAGAATTCAAGCCGGAAATGCAAATGGCAGCGCTGCTAGATTATTCACGATGCGGCGTCGCCGCCGTAGGCCTTTAATCTCAGATTCTACGGGCGCGTACGCAGTACAGAAGAGACGAAGGACCGCGAACGTCAAGAAGATCGGTCCGGCAGTTTTTCACAGAAGAAACTCGAGCTCATCGCAGATAACTTTAAGAGAGAGAGAGAGAGAGAGAGAGAGAGAGAGAGAGGAACAGGAAACGAAAAGAGATGAAAGAGAAGACGAACAGTTATACATCTCATCGTTCTTTGCTATTATTTCTTATTTTTTATTTTAATCTCGCCGCCCTCCCAATCTTCAGCCCAAAGACTAGTCCGCGTGAATGCCCAGTTTGTTCCTTGTCCAAAAACAAAATAGCGATCCTAGATATAATTTTCTCGTGAATTCTTAATAAGCGGTGCCGAAGGAACCGTTTCGCCGGTTAAGGCGAAACAAAATATCTGTTCGTTCTTATCTGCGAGAGTGGAAGAGGCTGGCTGAACTCTGGACCGTTACAAAAAAAAAAAAAAAAGCGACAGGAGGAAAGGCGTCGCAGGGATAAGAGATAAGAGCTCAGGGTGGAATTCTTAGCGCCGGAACGGCACAACAAGAAGGAATCTACTCCGAGAAACCTTTTAATGAATTAGCTGATAGCAACGCCCGAGAATTACGCCGTGGCACGGTACCGAGAAGAGCTTGTCTACAGGGTGAACTGCTTAGAAATCAGCAGACAAAATACAAAGAGTTCGCGATGACTAATCCCAATGCACGTACCTCATTCTGTTACTCAAATTCGAGGGCCTACCGATTTGTCGGACCTGGTTTAAAAAATTCAAAAATTTACGTAGACCTCAGTTTCTAGACCTGGTTCTGGACCATTTCGTAAACTCCTAAAACGATAGTGTTCTGGATATTTATATATATACACATATATATCAACCCTCGTTAGTAACTCTTCGAGTGGCTCACCAGCCCTGGCCACTCGAGGCTGCCGCAGGAAGGAGCTAAGTGAACATCAAACTATCTTCACAGTGGGACCGTTTCACTGCGTGTTTTTTATGCTTTCGCTTTTCTCCATTTTTCAACATCTCAACTGTTTTAGAACGTCGCGTACGGGCCGCGTCTATCCGCAGCGTACGAAATGCGCGCTCGTAAAAGGGAGACTCGCATTTAATTTAAGATCAACGCTATTCGATAGGTGTCAGAAATGTTTAAGAGTCTGCTTAGATCAGGTATGTAATTTCACACCGAGTTGTGGGGAGTCGTTATAGGAGGATGCGGTCAACAAGGGGCCGCCGCCGCGTGCGTGTTTGGTATAGGAGCATAGGTGGGTGCCGACTTGCATCAGATTTCCGTGAAAAACGCATGCGGTTTTCTTCAGTAAAGACACCGAAGAGTATAGTTTTAGACCTGCTTTACGATTCGTCTCGTATTTCCGCGTTGAACTCTGCAAACGTTGACGCTTTGCCGTCCTTCCCAAGTCGTCCGAAGGACGTTCCCCATTTCAACAACCGAATGACAGAACTCGCTCGAGTCTTTTTCATGATCTCAAAAGACACAGACAACACGCTAGGTCCCACCCTATAGTTAATTAATATAACGCAAGGCGATTGCCATGCTCTATTTAAGAATGATCCCGGTAAAAATAAAAAAAATTTTTTTCCAACCCGTAATGCATTTTAATAATCCTTAAAAAAATAATCATCATAAATAATTTTCATATTATTTATAACTCTCAACAATAATTACTTCCCACCCCGTATTGTTATCCGCAAACAATTAATTCCTCTTATGGATACTACGTGTCTTTTGACACACGAAGAACGTCCGAGCAAGCTCGTTTAAGGGTGTTTGCACAAAGTGGCGTGAGAGGCGCGTCCTTCGAGCCCCTTTTCGCGTGACGCTTTAATTATATACGCGAGAAACGAGCGCTTAGCGTTAGCACGCCACCGACGGAAATTCTATTATCGTAAACGTCAATTACACCCTACGTGCACGGCCTGACTAACGAAGACGAAGCGTATCTCATTCGTGGCTCTGTGAGAAAGGACATTTCGCGATTCTTCATGACTTCATAAAGAACCGGAGACACAATGGGCGCCGGGGTTCTCGAGTTCGATTTGGTTACGACCCTGTGCACTATATTTGCAAAAATTATATCTACACCCACAGTCACCGTCCGCGATACTTTAGAGTACTCGTTTAGAGGCGAACTCGTAACGTGCTTTGACGCACGTGGCAATACCAATCGTGCGCGTTTTGCCGCACGATGCCAGACGAGAAGAGACGACGTAGCCGCACGTTGCGTAGGTTTAGCAGTGTGCGTTTGACCGATGCGGTTATCCTAAATTATCCCTCCAGCCCTTCGGGCGCAGGGCGTGTTGTGTTGTGAGAGCATGGAACGCACGGACGCATGTTACATATAAAGCCCGGCATAGATTGTACCGTTGCCACTGTACAGGGTGATCGCGAAGTGACGATATCCTCCTCTTATCGAAATACGTAAGCGTGGAATTGCGAAATACGGTTTCAGGGAATTTTATGGTATGCGACGTTAACACGAAAACCACTTGCTTCGATGAATTCGAGAGTTTAAATCGATAGTCGAGCAATCGTCCATTCGAGAGATGGACGTGGCGCGCCGATAAGGATGATCGATGGATTCCGAGGATCGTGTACCGAGCACGTGTTATCGGCCATCGGGCGAAACTCGTCGTGTTATCTATATCAGATCGCTGTTAATATAAACTAAAGGATGCGGGAAATCAGTCCTTCCGCGTGAACGAAGCTTAACGTTCGTAAACCTATATATATGTAAGGTTAAATCGTGGCCTGCGATTAGGTAACCGCTCGGCGCAGTTTATAAGACGGCCGTGACTAACCTCGTGATTTTAGATAACACACAGCCCTTTAGCTCATGCCCGAGTTTCGAGTTTACCTGTAACCACATGCTGTTAAGAGAATACTCGGTTTTAGGGTTATCCACGTTATGCATCTACCTTGTATACCGGGGGTACCAGAATTACGTATGCGCATTAGGCCCAATGTAATTTTCATGCGCGTTCTTGGGTATCTACCGTACACGTTTTTAATGGACGATAGTAAAACTGTAGTACAGTCGAGATCAGAATGTTTACGAGGGTAATTTTTCGCGAATAAAAATAAAGTAAAAAGTATATCGTTAACTCAGAACGGTATCATAGTTGTATACCGGGTGGGCAACTTGTATTGGATGTACTCTGGAAATTCCTGGCACTTTGTAACAGACTATAAATCTCCGAGCGTAAATTCTACTATGGGCGACAGTTGGTACTACCGTAGTAACACTGCGTATTGGTATATAGGGAAGATACCCGTATACCTTCTGTATATTCGGCGTTACATTACATTGCGTTACACGCACGCTGTAACGACGAGTATTGCGTAACGACGAGCACCGAGAAAGCCCGACAGTCATTTTCGCTTAATGGTTATGCGCCAGGCAGTGTTCTATTGTATGTGTACGCGAAGCTCGGAGGAAACGTTAAATTCGATTTGCCGTGAATCCTGCAAGAAAATCCTTCAGGACTAACGTTAATGGCTGTGCGGTCGCGGCATACACGTTCGTTACGTTATATGTATACATATATACACTTTCATATAGGCTCGTATACTATATTGTTACAGCCTGATGCTCTTGTTACGTATATACAAGGTATATCTTGGAAGTTCCTAACTCTCTCAAGCTGGATGTACCAACTTGGACGTAAATTGAACGGGCTGGAGGGCAGGATGATGCAACGGTGATTCCTTATATGAAAAGGATTTGGGATCTGTCTATATACATATATATATAGACTTTATATACACACAAACACTGTTATATATATATATATATATATACAGAAAATATATATATAGCATGAATTTAATATGAGAGTCCTTGAGTAAGTAAGGATGAATTTTTATTGTGTCTTTATTATTTACAGATGCAGACAGTCGCTAACCGTAAATCTCGGCGGATGTAAAGAAAAAAAAAAAAAAAAAAAAAAAAGGAGAGGCGCGACTCGCACGGTGGCTTTAGCGAAATCTCTCGGCAAATCTCCGGCAGATTTTCTTCTCCGTCTTACGACTTGCCTAGTCCCACATCCTAGCCGGTTGAACAAGACAAACGCCGACGCTCCCGGAGTTTTCACGAAAAACTTAAAGGCAACCCGTGATCCCTTAACCCCTGTTTCAATTTGTAAAACCGCCCGAAGATTTCCTCGGCCGTATACGGGAATTCAGTTTTCGGCGGCGGATCGGCCATGGCAGACCCCGGGGATTTCGGTACCGCGGAGCACGACATAAATCTGTCAGGCTACGTTAGAACGTACGTATAGAGAGGTCTGGCATCCCGACGAAACTTTTAGCCACACTCGACGTCTCGTACGTCCCGGTTGTCCCCGCGTATCCTCACTCTACATCAGAGTCAAGAAAGATTCAAGACCTCCGAAGATACCGAGTGGGGAGATAGCGTCACGTCCTGAGAGCATAATGGTTCTTGTTTCGGGCATTTTCATTAGCTTTTAAGGATTATCTATAAGGCGAGGAGGAAAACAGGGCTGTGGCCTTTTAGGGGGTCTCGCGTGACTGCCGTAAACTCGTCGCTTAATAGAGACGCAAAACGAACCTGTGAAACTGTATAAAGATCGTTCCGTATATATACCCCGTGGTCGAAAAACATATACTTATATGAGATACGTTGGTACTCGTGTGAGACGGCATAGTGAAACTCACAATGCATACGTATATATATGTATATATATATATGAGAAGAACGTCATTCCTTACGGAACCTCATCCCGTGAAGGAGAAAAAGTAACGTAGATAATTGAATTAGAGGGAAACGGTACAGACACCCTTTTAGCGAGGCCATTTAACGCCCTCCAATTTTCCAACGTCATATCTTTTCTCTCAGAAGCCGAAAAACATTTGGGACATTCGTTTCAAAGTAGATTGAAACATTAAGGCTCCTCTCTCTCTCCTCACCGGGAACAAACAGACACGTAGAGTCGACCGTCGCGCCCCTGCAGGCCCCCCCGCGTACCTAACTTATTTCCTCCTTGTTTTCTCTCATCGTTCTCCTACTGCGTCATTACCCACGAATCCCTGTCCCTTATCCGAGGTCGTACGAACGACGAGGGGGAAACTTCTTTTAATTTTCCCACATCGAGTTTGACTTGCAAAGTGCTAATATTAAAGTTCACTATGGGGACGGAGGGGTCTTACGTTGTTCTTACTAGGGGAACGTTTCTTACGTTGCCTGACTGCCCCCCCCCCCCCCGCCCACCTTAGAGGCGAGACGCTCAGATTAGATTAGACCTTATTAGGCAACGCCAGGTTACCGTGGACGGGTCGACGTAAAACTTTTCAAAGTTTCTCACGTGTAATGCAATCTTTGCAATATTTATAGGAACAGGGAAAACCGCGAGAGTGTTCTTTGAATTACGACTCGGTGAAAGTTGCTGGTGTTGATATTTAAGTATTGCTGTTTTATTAATGACTGTGAGAAATTACCCGAGGACTGACTAAAGCGCTGACAATTATCACCCCGCAGCTGCACCAATCTATTCGCAAGTCGAGGCTATCCTGTACTAAGAGTACACGTCTACTCGGGATTTAGAAGTATATACTTTGTCAGGCCCGTCTTCCCTTTATACGTTATACGGAACGTGATCGGAATCCCACACTTCGAACTGACAGGTTTATGGGGTCGTTAACTTTTCAATATGGACGAGTCCCTTCATTCTTACGTTCATTCACGCATTTGAAATTAGAAAGGAGGGACACGATTTTATGGTCACTTAATTCCACTTGTTCTTGGGAACGGGCTCTATTGCACGAGTGTACCTAACGAGATAGCGCCTACGATCGAGATGTCTCAATTTATCCATGGAAATCCACTTTTTGGACGACTGTGATAATATGAGAAAATTTTTTTTGGAGAATTTCAAAATTTTTTTTCAAACAAGTTCTCTGATGCATAGAAAAAGCCACTTACCGTGCCTATCTGGTTTCACTTGGAGAATTCCTTCGCTCTGAATAAAATCAGCGCCGTTGGTCGCCGAGCAGGTATAAAATCCGGAGTCTATCACGTCGAGTCTATTGATCTTTAATCGACTGCCCGCGACGTTTTTGGCTGAGTGCTCGTGAACCTGTGACAGTTGAGAAGAGGAAGGTTCACTAGGGGGTAATAAAGAAGGGTGTGACGACAATCTCGCGTAAGGGTCGCTACGCGTTACAGGATTATTCGGGGATAAATGGATTGATAGGGATCGATAGATCCTACTTATTTGCTAGTTCCAATACCTGTGAATGGATCTTGCGAATGATCACTCTCCCTGGCTCCTCTTGAACCGGTGCCAAATTCTTCATCCATCGTATCTTGGTAGGTGGTGGATCTCCGACAACTTCACAACGCATGTGTGCCACCCCACCTGTCTCTTTGGTCATATTCATTGGGGCTCTGACAAATTTCAAAGTACCCGTCTTGGTACTGGACGTGGCGTCCACGTCGGTTCTGAAAAAAAAAAAAAAAAAATTATAAAAATCAGCAAAAAATTCACAATGAATATCAAAACCGTAATAACAGGAACACCCGTTACGTAGCTCGGTTGGCTCACGTGTATCAGTACGAACGAGGCAAATTGCATCGGTAGGAAGTAACCGATGCGCAATCTCGAGTGGAAGGAATATTTTTCGTTTTTTCGATTTCTCAAATTATACCCTGCTTGCTCGCCAGGAGTGTTGAGCACGTTGTGTATACAATACGTACACCAGGTATATAAATAACGACAATGTAATAATCTCAGAAACTCGAATCGACAGGATAATTGACACTGGGTATATAAATAACCCAATCCACCCTCGGCAACAGCAGCCGATAATACGCATTGAATGAACTCCAAGACAAGGAGATGAAATTTACAGTCCAGCGGATCGGAAAATATCTTTAAAAAAATTAACACCCTATACAGTACTGAACTTTTACGATACCACCGATAACGACTATCTCGGAACGGGCAGACGTTGCATTCGTGAAATTCCGCATCAACCTCCACGCTGTCAACTGCACTTCACTACTGGTCAGCACGGTAATTGCAAAGTGCATCGTCTGAGTGCATACCGAAACGTTATTATACTTACTGCAGTAGAATATGCGATTCTCTACGGCGCAACGAGAAGACCAGTGCTCTCTTGCTGGCATAATGAATGACAATACTTAACTAAACGTCGTGCCACCTGCTGTTACCATTGTCGTGAATTAGTTTTGAAAAATGCCATAAACGGCAGAGGGCGCAGTGCCGTAGCGACGCGACGTGCATTAAAGGTACCCACCTACATGAATGCAACAATTTTCACGGTCGTGCCCTCAGTGGGTAGTGTGACTGATTCGCTAAGAGATCTTGAATAGTTAATGACGCTTGTTGTGGATTCGCATTAACTCTAGTACGTGGAAGTGACACGCCTGGGACCTATGCCAACCCCCTTGGCAACCAGGGGGGGCAATCACCGGCGTTTACTCTGGTTTACTCTCCGGTTGCAATATGCGATGCCCCCTTAAACGTAGTGCCGCTTCGTGTGTGTACATACACGCGTATGGATATACGTGCAGCGAGAGGAGGACGTGATTGCACATATAGGAGTAACTAACCCTGCGTTTACTGCTGGTTATTGAATATAAATCAAGCTTTGATAGGTAAGTCATCGGCCGGTACAGACAGTACAGTAAGTACTTCAATTAGCCTTTTATTAAATTCATACTACCTTACGACAATGCCATACGCAATCGGAGGCCGTGTCATTATTATTATATGTCAGGTGAGCGGGACGAGACATTAATTTGAATCAGAGTACTGAGGAGGGTGAACTCGTGGGGTGGACTTTGCCCAGTGTAATTTGTCCAACGAAAATGAAATTTTAATTAACAATATGCAGTCCTGCCAACGTTGCTGTTATAGCTGTCGTTACTACCCTCTGGGATTATATACGTATACGGCAAATATTCCTAATCGCTCTTGACGGGGTTTCACTATCTGGCTAAACACCTGCCACCAACCCTCTCGTAAAGTTCTGCATAAGTAACTAGTTAATTAGTATTAGATGCTCGCTAAAGAGAATAAGGGATGCTGCACGGTACAATAATACAGAGTGGATACGTGCTTCGATAATGCCTATGGATTTTGGCGTACGCGTGAGCACGTTTTGCCAAAGACTATACGGGCTTACGGGTGAGCGGATAAGTGGCCGTTCGTCGACGGGGAGGGAGAATCTTGCTGAAAGAAGGGTACATACGCCAGGGCCAATTATTTAAATCACATGCCCGCAGGATTGCCAATGTATAATAGACGGAGTCGTATTATAATCTACAGTGGAAAACTTTTTTTTCCTTCGACAAGTCGTCACTTTTTCTCACGTGTTAAATGCAACACCCTGTACGTACGAGAGCCGTAGTTTATTCACATGCAGATCACAAGGTGAGACTAGGAAACGGTCTGAATTCAATTATTTCACTTGCCGTTTTAATCAACGTGATAAGACTTTTTATATCGACCGCCGGTAAAAGCCTTACTCTCTTTCGTATCCGCTGGATAGTAATCTACAGGGTGTCCACGAAAGATCCCGTATCTCTCTTATCTCTTTCTTCACCTTATTTTATCTCTCAAGTTTCTTTTGGCAGGACACGACAGGATTTAACAGTCCTCCTACGTCCTTCTTCCCTTGCGCTGCTCGCCATGTTACGAGGTGACTGGCCTGCCTTACGGTTCGTGACTGGAAATGATTAATCAAAGGAAATGTTGACCCCCGGGGGCCTTCGGAACACCCACTTCGACTTCTCTTCGCGATACACAATATCGTTGCGCTCCCAACGTACATACTTGATTCGCCCTGAAGCTATGGTCTATTACGATATTTGTTTCACGAGGGCATAATTGCATAGGTAGATTCCTAGGACACAGGCGGACGTAACGGGTGGTCTAGGAAACTATCGTTCCTCGACCGATACCTCTGTGACAAATAGGACGTATTCGTCATCGTTGCGATACGCCGCACGCTATGGGTTTTCATCAGACGGCACGGGACACGTGTATTAAATATTTATATACCTAAAGGCGACGATCTCTGGACTTTCTCAAAGGATCTCTTATGGGGGATGATACATTTTTATCGCTTGCGATTAATAATTTTTTTTTTTTTATTAACGTCTCTCTTCGTCGATCATGTGTTGTTTTTTTTAAATTAATAGTGACTCGAAGGAAAATTTTTATGGGATTTTCGGACAACAAATTTTTATGAATTTTATTTCGTTGAACAACTCAGGAATCGGAATTTCAAATGCATTTAGCTCTTTGGATACTTTACAAAAATTGGATCTGATGTGATACTCATGAAATCTAGAAACAAATTTTTCATGTGATTTATTTTTCTACAGTGACGGTGCTGGATGCGAGTCTCTAGTATTTCACTATAGAGGGGTTTGCATATAAAGTATAGATATAATATGATATACTTTAATGAAAATTAATAACAAGACTATATACCTATCCCAGCAAGGTGGTGCTCTAATCTTATTACGTACTCTGACTCGACTTAGGAAATATTGGTTTAGTCACAGACTCCTCTGGTTGGATCTAGACTTTGAGAGCACCCTGTATACGCCCTTTAAGAGCAGGAAGGGTAGTTCGTTGCACTAACGTCATTATGTCACTTCCTCGCTGGTTATTTCGAATAATCTGACAGGCTCGGGTCAGAAAGACCCTCTCAGACAGGGATTAGGCGTTTACTGGGTTTCTATAAATAATGCATTCCGAGTCTCTTCAAGTAAAGTGGATATCAATAGGCGTCGCGAAGTGCCCCCAAGTGGAAATGATGGGTTCTTGAGAGATCCAAAAATTATAATAGGGAAAAAAAAGAAAATAAAAAAAATCAGAGTACTACTTGGTCCATGAGACATTTTTTTTTACGAAATCAATACAAAAAAGGGATCAATCTAATTTTTATGTAACGATTAAATTTCTTGGGAGAATAATGTAAGTCAGTCATTGCAGGGGTCAAGGACAGAAATATACAGGGTGTCCTGAACGTTCGTGTCAGTTTTAACATTTAATGCACTAAGCATCTATACGATGGATATTGGACATGACTGTTGGATAAGATGGAGAAAGTCAGAACCACGTGACCCCCTGTCCACCTTCAGAATAATAGGATTGACCTCACCTTATAAAATGAACTCTCGCTCTTGCAGGTTTGTGGCAATTTTTTATAAAGAAAGAATCTATCTCTGTTCTGAGAAGTGATTATATGTATACATATATACATACAACATACGTGTACGCTGCACTCTTAAAATTCCTTGGAATTCTCCAATGATTCTTACGATCAAATCATAGCGTTTACGTACCAACCGTTGGAATGATTTAATGCGACATCACGTGTTAATCGACTAGGCACTTAAGTCGTTTGAATATCTTTCGACCACCCTATAGATACAGGCAGGCAGTGCTTCTAGGATGCACAGCCGTCTAAGAGATGCATCAATATTAATGGAAGCCGCGATGCGTTTAGGGCGGAATAATATATAGCGGGTGGGACAGAAGTCGATGATCATCCTATACCTAACAGATAAAGGTTATCGGTTTCATAACCATAAGTCCCTATGATCGGTTACGACACATAATTTCAAATCTGCATAACATATCACCGCGTCATTACGTGACGACATAAATCAATGATAAATGGTTACCTACGTATCCCATTACGTGCTCACCTGAGCCCGAATTCTTCGAATTTACAATCGTTTTCAATCACAGCTTGGATTTTACATTCGTATTATCATCTCTTTGAAAAATTCCTCGTTTTGGAATTACTCAACCCTTATCGCGTATTTCATTCTATCCGCTTCGGTATCAAGATAATGGGATCACGTGTTTCTATTATTTCCTCCAATTCCAACCCGACTAATGGAAAACAGCCGACGCGTTAAAATTGGCTAAACTAATTCACTATTGCAGGAAAGAAAAAATGGTTCGATATCCTCGTTCCATGCAATATATACATATATATATATGTCTTGTTGGAGAAAGGATCCTCTAAAGTACGTAATGGCTTAACGTCATTAGGGCCTGTGGAAATACAATGAGAAAGCTCTTTAAAATGCATGGTTCTCATACGGATTGGAAGCTATGGGTAATTTCAATGAAGCAATAGATACGCTGACGCCAGAAGGGCGCGTGGGCTTTCGTGAATTTATCGCGAATTTTCAATTGGCCGTCTCCCTTGTAAAATTGCCTTTCCGTTCTCGTGGGCGGTGGAAAAAAGAGAGAGAGAGAGAGAGAGAGAGAGAGAGAGAGAGAGAGAGAGAGAGAGAGAGAGAGAGAATAAAATGAAGAAATTCAATTTTAATCACGCACCAAGAGTGGTTACCATGGCTTGCCTGCCAGCACGACCGAGCGAACGAGACTGTACACACAGGAAGTGGCATTATTAGCTTTCGATTCGAAGCAATCACGACGCTTCCTTATTAAGCCCCGCGGCACCCTTAACTAAGTTTCCCCATACGGGAGGAACCCCAACCCTTACGAGATCTCATCGTTTTTGCGTTTTCTATATATCGTCGTGGCGCGAATAAATATCGGAAATGTATACGCTTTGATATTTGCACACGATTTTGCATATATTGATACAGTGAAAAATATATGTTTTTTTTTTTTTTTCATATTTTTTTTTTGCATTACTGTTACCTTGGTTTGTATTTTCGCGACTGTCTATGCTCAAAGTCCGGATGGCATTCATATTGCCAAATGAAACGGTATTCGTGCGATTTCTCCGATTCTCTCGTACCACCTGCCCTTTTACGTATAGCGAGACTATCAATTTGAATTCCGCAAATCGCGTGGAGCCAATATTCGATATCGGCTCGCTCGTACTTTCCGCGCTGTGGATTCCAGGATAAACTAATTATCCCTAGGGACACTTCGACTGGCTTCCGAGTGCTTTTTAAAGGATCCTCGTTCGTGGAGTTGAAACGAAAAGGTTTTTACGTACTTCCTTTTTTTTTGTGCTACATTTCCTTGCCGGCTTTGCAGCTACAGAAAGAATTACAAGGTACGGCGAATTAAAATTGATTTCGCATGGCGATTTCCATTTCCATGTTCGCCAATTTATTCCGCTCTAGAGAATTTAATTTCCAATTAATGCCAATTATAGAACGAGTAAAAAGTTTCTGTTACATTAATTACCAAATGTCCACTAGTACTCTGTGATGAATATATGAAAATGTATGAAAACATAAAAATGAAAATTTTCAATAAAAAAATTATCAAAGTATAATACACACCCGTTAGTAGTAGCGTCGAAGACGTCATTGTAATCTTCATCGGTGCTGTAATCTTGTACACCAGGATCGAGATCTTCGACTTCTGCAAATCCTCCTGTAAATAAAAAAGGACTTTTATAATTTTGAAAAAAAAAAAAAAAATCATAATTTCATAAGTATCCCAAACAGACAAATACTACAGTCTCTTCAGTGAAACTTCAATATGCTTTCCTCGAGAAATTAAGCCATTCGAACATGAACAAAAGAGATTACGAGGCGGCTCGTAGGTATTGTGCAACGATGCAGCGATATGCAATCCGAGTATGCATTGTGAGATTGAGAAAGGGTTGGGCTGAATCGCGTGAGAGCATAACGCATCAGGAACCTCCAGGGGAAATGAAAAAAAAAAAAATTAGAAAGAATGAAATGGTTTCGGTGGTAGGTATTTGTTTCGGGATTTGAATCACGCCCGAGTAGGCGCCTACATTTGGCACGTATTGTACTCAGTATCGCCCACACGTAATTCTCGTCTTAAGTTTCCCCCGAAACATATTACATATAGTTTTCATTCAATGCCCAGGAAATTAATCGTACACACGATATATATATATATATATATCTCGGACTAGCTATTGTATTGAGAACGTAAGAAAGAAGAAAAAACTATTTCAAAATTTCACCATACAACTTTGTACTGAAAAATTGAACTTTTAAGGTATCTGAAAAATTTCACAGTCATTTGCATCGCTTAATTTTAAATTCTAATTAAAGTTGGCACTGGCCTCGGTTAGCTAGCATGGTAATAAGTAATTTAGCCTGGCAGGTTGAATATCGTGAAGCGAGCCAGTCAGAGTGGGCGAGATATGGATAGAAATGAGTGAAAGAAAGGAAGGAAGAGGGCAAGAGAATTTCTGGCGGATGTTGAACAGTGCCGTAACTAGGCAAGGGGCCAGAAAACTCACGGCGGCCGTAAGTCGTTTGGTCTATGTAAAAAAGCTTCTGAACTGTATAGCAGAAGGGAGTCGGTGCTGTCAGCTGCCAAGAAAGGGATCAAAACTTTCTAAGCCGTGATCACTTTCGGCTTCAGACTTCTATATGCACTTTGGACTCTTTAATATTCATTTGATTCCATAGTAAATCCGTGTAATACTTCTACTTTGTGAGGCGGATATTTTCTTATCAACCTCCGTACGATATAGTATATACGCATATAAATTTATACTTTACAAAGTGGTTACGCGAAAAACTAGTTTTACCAATAGTTTAAGGGCTCCCAAGTATATATACGGCCCTGATCGAATTTTACAGCTGCCTTCGTCAACGTACCAAAGTTAACTTTGCCAACTGGCAACTGACTATCCCTCTTATATAGGTATATGTACCGGGTCGTGCGATATCCCGCGACAGTGGCGCCACTCGTTTTATAATATCCGCTCTTGCTATTATCGCGGGTAATTACATGAGCAGGACTCTCCTAATTCGAAAGTAGTCCTGGTGTTACGCTGAGTGGTTAATCCTGTTTTTGGCTATGACTGTGCTCGAGTTCCCTGGGGGCTCGTAACCGCGAAATTTATGAATAAAATCGCGGGTTCGCGTACACGGAGAATTATCGTCGTCGTTCGCGAAATGAAAACAAAATGTTAGCTCTGGCTGGTAAAGTCATGGAAAAGCGCGAGAAAATGTAGGGGACGAAGAAGCCGAGGGACGGTAGTCGTGGTCTGCGAAGTGTTAATCTCAAAAAGCTTGCTGGAAGGGGATTTTATGTAAATAAAAAAAAAACACTCTTAAAACATTGCTTTTTTCGGTCGCGCATAAACATGGTGACTTTATCTTCTCTCCGTATCAAGTATATCTGCCCATCGAAAGGGAGAATTGCGATTTAATTCACCGGTAAAAATTTACTACAACCAACTGGATTTATTGAGTCGATATTCGTTTCGGCGGAAGATTCTAGCTGATTGAATTTTTTTTGCAAAAAGGTCTACGAGTACAAGAAATTTTAGAGGAAGTCGGTGAAATAAAGGAGAGGGTCCAGCGAAGTGTAGGTCGGATCAAGGATAAAGGATTATAAGAGTGGAACAAAACTAAAATTTTAAAATTGCGGATTCTCATGGGAGGCCGAATCTCGGTGAGGTATAACGTAGCGAGAATATTATTAACGACCATCGTATTTCTCGGGACGAAACGTGCGCGTGTAGGGTTAGTAGTATTATATATATACGTAGAAATGCAGGAATCTGCTGTAAATAATATCGGAGCGGGTAAAAGCGCTATGAGGCAAACGCGATTCGCGTTTTCTGCTATGGGCCATTCGGGACAAATGTTACCCCGGATACGTTACCTCGTAAAACTTGACACCCTGTCGACCGGGGGAGGTGCGGGCTATGAATAGGTGCCTACGCCTATCAGCATGAGCATTCGGTTATAAAAGTTGAATGATTCTCGGGAAAAGCCTGTTTTACTGAAAATTTTGGATAAATTTTAGGTATCTGAAAATATCAAACGTAAAAGTCAAATTTGACAGCTGTCATTTGCGATAGCCTTTGATCAATTTGGAAAGAAATTAGTTCGGACAGAAAATTTGAGAATGATTTTTTATTTCGTAAAAAAAAAAATACATACAGTTCACTATGCATACGTGAATTTTGTATGCTCTTCGATAAATCATCGGATACATAGAAACAACGACAGTTCGAAAACTTGAAACGTTAAGGATCGAGTCATAACAAGTCATAACAATTTTTTATGGTCTTTTTAAGTATTGTAGTTGAACAATGGCGCATTCTTCGTGCCAGTCATGCGTTAACGACCGAGCCATTCAACATTGACATGCACGATTTCGTTGCTGACATCATAATTTTTATCAGCCATCATAAAAGATCTTCAGAGTACAGTATCGAGCGTCCGAGTGTCTTTATGAAAATAATTTGAAGAAGTTTTTATATCGTATGTACGAACTCTTGAAATTGTCAATTTAACGTGATAAAATTAATGGCCTCAATCTTTCGCATAGGTACGAAGTGCGTCGAGGGGTACGAGTTCACGAGGGCGTTAAAACGACTGTGAACTCGGGTTCACGAACTCGCAAAGCTGTCTAAACAAAATTTCAAACTCCTTCCAGTCGGCTGACACAAAACAAAGCCTAAGCCCCACGTGTCAGAAACACGTATGGATGACGCTGTAACGTCGGCAGTAAAATATTGTGAAAGATCATTAAGTACAGAGCTTATAAAAAATGCTTAATTAACAGATAAAAAAATTTTGATCGCAACGAATAGTCGAAAAAATATGGTATGATATATCGTATACTTGGTGTTTAGTCAATTATATTTTTTGAAAAAAAAAAAAAAAATAAACCCAATATGGTTCTGCTTAGAGTAGGAAATACGAGAAACTACTGTTTCTTCTTTATGTCGCAGACATATATTTTTTTTTTTTTTTTTTTTTTTTCATAAAAATACTACACTCTTTGAGAAGCAGCATGACAACAATCGTGAATAGAAAAACGTGAAAGGGAGGTCTCGAGTTGCTCGTAAAAAACATATGGGAGTTTTCATGGCGGCTGTACCGTAACTAACCGTATGACGGATCGAGATTATTTAAAACACAGCCTTTAGGCCGCACCGCTATGGTCTCATGCTATTACCATATTAAATACGTTCTGACGTGTTACGTGTGCTGAATATGAGAGAGTCCCCGAGGGCCTTGTAACGATCCAATTGAAATATTTGGAATTCTGTCTTTTTCTTTTACAAAGGTGCAATTAAGCGATAAAACGATAAATTTAACCATGAACATAGGAACACGATAGCAATTGTGAATCTGAGTTGGATCCGTGCCGGTAAAGATTTATCGTCCGCCATAAATATTCCGCTCCAGTTAACCTGGTAATAACACAGATAGCTCAGATTGTCGTGTAATCCTCAATACAGTAGGATGGGTCTTCTCTTTTGCCCAGAGGAGACTGACAATTCCATTCCGACCCACGAGCACTGAAGTTACCCTAGAAATTTCTGAGGTACCCATTGAAAATATGTACGATAGTTCGAAAACTTTCCGCTTCGATCGCAGGGAATGCCGGGTAAGAACCGAGTGGTGGCTCTGCTATCGGGGAAGCCGCAACAGTGGTCTGATTCGAAGTTTAGCAGGATGTGTATCGCGAGCACTTTAAACTCGGTTTCTCTATGGAGGTTTCGACCCTTTAGTCGAAGGGTTTGCTGCTGGGCAGCGATAGTAGCAGCTTCGCCGTTCTTCACCAACTTTAGCCTATCGTACCACTTCTTAATCATGAAGGCATAGCAGTACGTACCTACGTCTCTTTGAGACCTTAGCACATACTATACTATCTTCAATCTTTCTATAGTATACACAAGCTTCACTCGTGTAATATCCAGCATATCGTATACGTTGGTACTCGGCACGGCAGCCAAGCAGGGACAGAATTTGCCGACTTGCAGAACGTGGACTAGTCGCCACATTAAAGTTTCATTTCGCGTCTAAAGTACCCGCAACGATTACACGGCTGATGCACCCGGGAGCTGGTACCCGTTCGACGCATGTGGTTTTTCGAAAAATTTAATTTCGCCAAATTAAAACGTTCCTACATTTGTGCTTTGTGTATCTTTCTCCCTGTCTCCGGTCTTTTATCCACCCTGCCGCACTTGTTCAAAGTCAAACATACGTATACGTACCTTTTTGATTCGCGTATCAAAAGGTCGCATTAATTTCCCAGTTGAATGATATCTGTATTATTCCATTCGAATTTACTCGTATGGGATACATACGCTATAGGAGACATTGTCGATATCAAATAACACAGGTCGAATGGATAAATTCAATTTTATCTTTCACTGGTTCTTAATGCATCTGGCAGTCTCTTTTATTCTATTACCAAGAGTATATTTACTATATGTGACGTTCAATTTGCAGTATGGCTTTTTTCCCCGATATTCTTCGTTTAACCGGTGGGGTGCGTCGATCTAGTAAATATTGGCTTTCTTAATCGGCAGCGAATATAACGAAACGGCACGATTCTATTTTCGAGTAACAAATCAGTGTCGGGCGCACACACCAGTGCGAAAAAGCACAGGGCATGGAACACGTGCGTGTGACAGGACCGAGACAGCGCGCATATGTTCAGGCTTTACTGAGCTTTTATATATAGATTTTGGCGGTATGCGATACGCGCCCACGAAGAACGTCTCTCAGTGCTAAAACGACGTCGCTACGGCATCGGGACAGCTGACTTTTTATTTTCCTTTGTTCCCGACAGAGAGCGCCACGCTCGGTCGATTGTTTCTTCGATTGACTGTGACGTGGCGGGTCAAGGAAACGCGTAACCGTCATCGTACGGCGGAACGAGAGGGGAGGAAGTATGGGGGATGAAAAAAATGAGAGTCGTTTTAGAAAAATGTCGAAAATTAGAGGGGCGTGAGAGATAAGGAGAGTAAAACGTTGAAGGTTGCCAGGGGGAAGTGAGAGCGTGAAAAATGTTGACAGGAGATGTTGCTTTGGAAATTTTGACAAATTTACGAGGCGTGTACCTAACATGACCTAACCCTCGCTTATTACGAAACTAGGTATCATCCCCTAGGAATCTTAGAGTTTTTAGGTGAAAATACTATAGCGATGGGAGTATATATACGTAAATAAAATTTATAGCGTACGGCGCAACCCTGGTAACTACTAACCGGAAGTTGGGTAGACCGTACAGCATCCCCTTTTCAGGCATTGTAACCAGACTCACCAATCGAAATGGTATCCCGTGGCGAAGTGTGGCTTATGGAAGTTTTTATCGTGACGAAACGTCAGAATGACATCTCCCGTGTATTTTGGCAAAATACGTTTAAGCGCGTCACTTCGTCGGGCATTGTCAATTTTTCGACGGTTCGTTAAAAGCGAACCGGTGTGACACGTGTGATTTATTGTCACTGGATTCGCACGGCAGAGGGTGAGAAATATGAGATAAAGGGATGAGCTTCGATTTTCTGTTGGCAGTTTAATTAAATCATCCAGGCACATAAACAAATTACACTTTCACAGTGAAAAACATTCGATATGTGTGAAGTGATAGCCGGTGTAAAAATAAATATATTATCCTGCATATGCTAAGGGGTAAATTTGAGTAACAAGTGGATATTCACGATTTCGTATTTTACTGTAGATTTTTTTTTCTTTCTCATAGATGCTACGACCGTCTGAGCTCAGCTGATCTGCCATTGTCAAAGTACGTATAGCAGAATGGAAGCCGTCAGTGAGTAGGTGCCTATTCAGGATCTCGTTTAAACGTTCTTGGACGCATTAGCGCGACAATGGGGTCCTGTGAGATTTACCGAGAGAGGAGGGAGGACAGAACGAGTGGGAGCAGAGGAAAGAGAAGGACGAAGAATAGGAGGAAGGAGAAATTTCCGAAAAGCACCGGTACGCCTTAAAGCACGACATGAAAAGCGATTCGTGCAGACTTAAATGCGACATTACCATGAGAATAAGGTCCTCCTGTCAACGTGTCAAAATACGGTCCATTCAGGCTGTCCTGAGCCAAAACGTCTACTCGTAACTGGTCCATTCTCAAGCGATTTTACAGTTTCGCACCTCTTACAGAGCGGTTGGCAATCCCTGCTATAAATAGCGTGTAACGCGAGTGTCCCGTTTCCTTGACCTTTGGTATCATTTGCGAAAGACAGCCTTTGAAAAATTTAGATTTCACGTAAAATGAAAAATATCTTTTTTTTTTTTCGAATAACAATAAAAAGTCAATTTTATCTTATCGACGTCAAGATCGAAAAAAGCGAATTAAGATGGACCTTGAAATTTTTCGAAAAATTATTTCACTCTGTACACTCTGTAGACACAGTGTGTTGACAGATCGATTTGTCTTCTATTGTTTTTCGGCAATTAGTACGAGGTCGCGAGATTCATCAGTTTTACGAAAACGGCGAAACTCACGATTCTCCGTATAATAATTTTGCAAATCACCGTTCCACAATAGATTACACTTAGCCGATAGATTTTCGCGAAATTCGCCCTCGGAGCAGCCGGTGAGCATTTAACTTACCCCACGCACCTTGTTACGCATTAGCCCTGTTTGCAAGACGCAGAAAGAGAAATCGCGAAACGCGAATCGCATGACGCAGAGGAATGACATCTCTAAAGAAGGAAACGTTGGAACTCTGACAAGCTCACAATGGCCGACGCCCAGGTTGGGATTTATGCTCCTGTCAAAGTGAACGCTATGGCCGCTCCATAGGGATGATACGAAGTTAAAGAAAAAGCAAAGGAAGGAACGAACGAGAAGGTGAAAGAACTGGTGTGAGCAAACGGGAAGAATTTTCCAGGGTCAAACAGCCGACCAAGGTAGACGGGAAGTGGCGACCCCTGTCTCTCTGATGCTGTACACAGCCATACCATTGCGCGACCCTTGGAACGAGTTAAAAGAATTTTCAATCCTGTGTGCAGCGTAAAGGTGACTGAAACGAAGAGACAGGCCAGAGAAAAAATTCACCCCTGGGGATCAGACTGTATACACATGTACGTATACCCCCAGCCTTTTTACGGAATAAAAAAGTCTACAGCGAAAAATAATTCCACTGGCTACGTAAAGCCATCCTTAAAAAATAGTCTTAGGTGTCGTGCGACTGAAATTTGAGATTGCATTAATTAATGAGGGTTGCAATGCGAAGGGGATTCTAATCGCATGGCTAATCTTGTACGTGCAGTATATATTCAAGTATATCATATATATATATATATACATGCCTACGTGCAAACTTTATTATATAATAGCATATACAATGTACTTTACTGGGTGGCGTGTCTTGGACATACTATTTGCCCGATGTCACCTGTCGCGAACTGTGCATACACGTACGTAGCTGCATATGCGATACGAGCTATTCTTATCACACGGTCTATCGACACATTATTCAACGAGTATTGCATGCAACACGTATACAGGTACCTGTTCGGGTTGAAGTGGATTTAGCATATACGTGGGTGCAGAGAGAGAGAGAGAGAGAGAGAGATAGAGAGATAGAAAGAATATGAAGAAATGTATAGAAAAAGTATGATCATGCTTTGGACCCTTACTGAAGGCTTGTGAAACGGTGTTGACGATGGGTACACGTGTCGAAAAGAAAGATAACATTCCAAAGGGAGGCTTTCGTTCGTGAAAATATACGAGGGTACAGGGGTTTTTTTTTAACACGTGAAAGAATTGAATTTTGAAAAAAAAAAGTTTTTACTTCAAGTATTGCAATTAAGTTTAGTCGAATGCATCGAGCTCCCTCGAGAAAGACAGAGAGGTGACAATCCGATTCAGTGAATTGAACGTCAAGGATCAACGTGAAGAGGGGCTCGGAAATTTCAGATTTTTAAAAAATATCCCTTAACTCACGCCGAAATCAATTACGAGTCTATCGAGGTGGTGATATGGAACAAGTGAAAAAAAAAAAAGGTGAATTTATCGAATTGGGAAGAAAATGAAGTATCAAGTATAGGAGAATTTGAGGGAGTTTAGGACATCGCGTGCGGCTGTTCCTATGGGGATAGGAGGATATAAGGGTGGCGACCGCAAAGGGTGGTTTCAGCTGTTTAGATCAAAGGAAAACTCTCTGACACGCTTGAAAACGCAGAAACGCATACGTTCACGCACCTATATTTTACGCAGGGTATATACGTCACTGTCTGTGTCTGCACACATAGCGCGCGTACAGGATAAAGCAGCCGATTTCGCGATAAAATTCGTGGTTACGCAGCGGACGGAAAATTTTACGCTAAATGGAATCCCGAATGGGGCCGCAGATATAAATCTTGGTAGGGTCGTACAGCTTTTCAGGATGTAAAATAAAAGAGGCAAGATATCATTCAAAGGTTGGGCTGTATCCCGGCTGTTTGGTAGACTCGCAATAAAGCGCGTCCAGGTCCAAGCGATTTATTTCCATATGTAAAATTGACCGTGGCTTTTCGGTGTATCGCGCGTCTGATTTGACGAAGGGTTAGTCGGTTCCGGTATATGTCGAAATGACAAGAGAATAATAATAATAAAGGGCGTGAGAGACGCGTGACAGCTAGGGCTTGACTTTCGACGAGTTTTTTTCCCTTTAAAGATCGCGCCTCCACAAATATACACTCTCTTCTCTGAAACCCCACTAATAGTCCGAAAGGCCGGAGGGGGATGCAGAAGACGACGCCTGGCGTCCTTTCAAACTGGAAACACTTTCTGAGAAGAGATCTCGAGGTTCCCCATGTGCGCGCATATTTATCTTTTTCCATATCCTTACGAGTCCCTCGCTTTGTCTCTCTCGCTCTTATACTCTGAACGTCAGTGCGATATATCATCGCAGAAGATACGAGAAGTTTCGCGGCGTAAATTGAATTTCTTGAATCTTCGGGGTATTAATTTATACGCGAACGGAGAATATTTTCATTTCCTCTGAAAAGGTCGTGGAGCGCCCGACGTTTATTTAATTATTTAACAGATGCACGGTCTGGCGATTGGTTATTATTCAAAAGTCACTGGGGAATCCTATAGTGGATATTTGCTTTGCTAAGTTACCTAGATTTCGTTGATCCACAGTGTCCTCGAGAGTCTCGAAATTGGAATTGCTTTCGATTGTCTGTTCCCAGGAGCTTTTTTCAATGCGCTTCTGGGAAGAGTTACGGAAACAGAAGTGCCGTGCATTTATATGTATATTTGCTCTTCGGTCAGAGCCCGCGGTATTTTCGTATTGGGAAATGTAAAACCGGCTCTTTTTTTTTATTACAGCTAAAAATAGAGTTCGTCGCGCGTTTGCCTATAAAAGTTCGGTCATAGCCATGTGACGGTATTGTCGAGCATTAGCATCCTTGTATGTATAGACAGTGGATACGTAGGTATACAGTGGTAAGGAAAAGAGAAGCCAACCTCCGGCCCGTGTTAAATAACTGAACGATAGAAAAAGAATAACGGACGAACTGGGTGTAACAACAGAAAGGGAGAGACAACGAAGTTGCCCAAGATATATCGTAGCGGACTCGTCGATATTCTAGTGACTTTATCAAAGTCCTTTAATAATTCATAAAAAGCGTACTCGGGATAGTGCCAATTATAAAATAACGAACTCCACGCGCAGATATGTCATAGACGTTGGACGGGGCAGAAAAAAGTTTTCCCTTTGTGACATCGTCAAACGAATGAACCAGAGACTACCGAAGTCAAAGCAACGACTCTCGTCCCGGGCAGAAATATTTTAGCAATTTGCAACGGAGAGTCTTGAATTAAAAAAATATATATTATAGAAACAAATATAATCAACCCTGTCTGTTAATTCAAACCACCGTAATCGTAAGGGTCGCATATCCTAACTACCCCAATGTAAAACAAGGATAACTGAATGACAATTAGTATTACTATGACGTCATGCGGAATATATTTTAAGAATATAAAAATACGAAAAAAAAATGGATTTCATCGAAGCAAAGTAAAGAAAAAAATTACTTTCTATAACAATTTTTTTTTGTCATTTACCCAGGTATTTATTATAGTCAGTGTTTACTTTCTTTTTTTTAATTTTTTTTTCTACGGAGAAAATGTTGAATGGTAACGTTACCTTAGACAGAGAGAGAAAGAGAGAGAGACGAAAGATCTTGATGGAAAAGTCGATTTTCATACTGGAAGGGTGCGAGCGAAAGGACCCAGCGAGTGTCTCGCGTTTCCATCGCCATGAGTAATCGGTCCCATATATATTCTCTCGGCTAATATTTCCCGTATCAAGAAACAAAGAGGAAAAAAAAAAAGGGAAATGGGAGAAGAATATTAGTAACAGTTTGGTATTTCCGTCTAGCAATCCGAGAATATCCACTGGGCGACGTCGCCGAGCGAGCGACTGGCTGTATAAGCGAGTAAGCGTGGAGACAAGTAGAAGGCAGAAGACTGAAACGTTTCATGAATGTAGCTCTGAGTCTGGCAGTTCTCATTTGACTCTTAGTCTTTCGGGAGGTTGCACTCGCTCTCTACGTAATATAAATCATATTCGAGTTTAAGCTATTTTACATTCCAGTCTTCTCGGCATCAGTCGTCTCTTCCGTTAGCTATAAGCTTCGAGGTAGCAGACGGCGTCTATCTGATACAGGTCTATGTATACATGCATACATTTCTTAACTTCGCTTTAAGGTCTGATTTCTTAGTTTACAATTTCTCGTGCATAATGATAATATCAGGGTAGGTACTGTTTTGAAAATATCAAAATATCTTGGAAGAAAATGATTTCTTCGTTATTGCAATTTTTCCCAGTTACGTTATTCTTGTTTTTAAGACTCCCGAGATTCGGTTCGCTTGCTTTGTACGTCAAGTTACGTAACGGAAGGTCGAAAACACAAAGACTACGAGGGGAAGAAATGAAATGTTAATTACTTTAATCTCGGGGTTACCTCTTATTTCACGTTTAACTTATTTTACGTTCCGAGGCGCAAGTCTTGTGCGTTGTTAGTGTCTTACTGTAGAGAAATGTGGGAAGGGTTGTTTCAGGTTCATGCGACTATATATATATATTTATATGTATATAGATAGAGAAATAAAAGGTAGAAAATAAAGATATTAATCTCGCGAATATTCGTTATTTATATAAGCAGAAGAATTCACGTTGCGGAATCTCGAAAATGTTAGCGATTTTGAAATGAAAATTTCAAAATCTTCATTACCATAAAATTTCTCCGTCTTCCGTAAAGTCTCGTAAATATTTCAAGGTCGAAGCATCGACGACCAGCCAATGCTCGATGTGAATCGCGCAGGAGGCTGCACGATCTGGAAGATCAAGGCACCGTGACGTACCGTAGGCTACGGCCCTGGGACAGAGTAAAGAAGCAAGAAAACGTAGGAGCATCCCGCGGA
The DNA here is from genome assembly GCA_030142495.1 of Cephus runcator. NCBI lineage: Eukaryota > Metazoa > Arthropoda > Insecta > Hymenoptera > Cephidae > Cephus > Cephus runcator. The sequence continues at coordinate 42,267 of JARQTC010000548.1, forward strand.
GGCGTGTTTGCTCACGTGTAAGCAGTAGACGGGCTCTCAAAAGGAAAGGAAATATCAAATCAGAGAGACGCGCCGGTGCGCTTGCAGTTTAAAACTAAATAAAGAGGCGCCACGTATGTACGTATACAGCATGGACGACGGAATGGACGCAGCTCTGCGCGAGGAGAACGAAGAAAGAGAGGATGGACGAATCTGTTTGAAAATAAGGTACGTGCAGTGAATATCGTTCGTCCTGGGCTGATTGTACAAACGTCGTTGTAGCAGCCCGACGTTGCTGCACCGGGAAGAAGAGGAAAGTGAATGAGGAAAAAAATAGGAAGCAAAACTTCCGTATGCTAGAAAAACAAACTAGAGAGAGAGAGAGAGAGAGAGAGAGAGAGAGAGAGAGAGAGAGAGAGAGAGAGAGAGAGAGAGAGAGAGAGAGAGAGCACAAAATATAGATGACGAATAAAGAGAAAGAGAGAAGACGAGAAAAGGCGTAAAGTGCAAAATAGAAGAAGAAAAAAAAAGTCAATCCGATTTGTAAAGACTTATAAGGCATCTCCGTACGACCCTCTCGCGTGCAATTTGCGTAGGGCGTTTGCATTTTACGCCGTGTCACCCCCTTTGCCGAGACTTCGGCTTAATTAAGACTTAAAGGCCGGTTAATTGGGATGTATGAATGCGAGCGCGACGCAAAAGGTAAGTTAGTCATTCGGTACCGTCGCTGTCGCCACCGTGGAAATCCTGACCTGGACATCAAAGGAGGGTTTAAAGCGATCTACTCCTCTCCCTTCCACGCGTATAATCACTATCCCCCTAGTTTTCTCTCTCTTCCTCATATTCTCTCCCTACCACCTCCCTCTCTCTCTCTCTCTCTCTCTCTCTCACCGTCACTCTCCGTATATACCTATCTCTACGTTGCTTGCCGTGTCGTAGGGATTGCGCAGTTTGGGGTCGAATCTCCCCTAGGCCGTTGCCACTTGTACACTTTCTGCACGGCAATCGCAGAGGTTGCCCGAATGCCTCAAAGGTTCGCGGGTTCAAGAGAAAAAATGGCGGAATACCGTAGGGAAAAAGTTTGTCAAATGAGTCTTTAATAGTCCTACGTGCACACCGCGGCTACGGGAGGAAAAATTTTATTTACACCGACCCCACTTCCTTGGCGCTCTCGCGTCTCCGTACGCCTGCACGCATCCGCGTGACGATTAACGCCAATTAGCTCCTAGATCGAAGTTACATCTGCAGCCTGAAAACTTTCGGATGGCTGCCAACCAATTAAACCCTGTCGCCAGCAGACTGCAAGGATCATCGTTTAAAGGGTGGACTTTCGTGATGTATGGTTGCACGCCTAAGCGATCGGGACATTAGAGCCATGGACGGAATTGACTATAGCGTCTGACGCTGGTGTTATGAATATTTTTAACGCGTGGTAGCCCTGAAAGGGACATTTCTACCCAGTGGCATCGGGACTTGCAGCGCTCGCTCTGTTGTCCCTGTCAGGCATAAGGGATTGGGTTCTTTAGAAGCAGCCCTCGGCGAACCGGTCTGAAAACTTCAGTGAAGTTCGCTGGGGTGCGAGTGATTGTTTGTAACTGCAGGGGGTGCTGCTTCTGTGGTTATGTGGCAAAATGCGGGGCTGTTCCCACAGAGGGTCTTTCACTCCGTTCACCCTCTCGCTCTCACACTCTGCCCCTCTTTCGATTTCGCTTTTTTTTTTCTCTCTCTCTCTCTTTTCCTTCCCTTCTGTATTTTACCTCAACCCTCCGTTTCGGCACACTGAATTTCGCAGGCATCGGTTCCCGAGATGCCCCCGTTTCTCGCAATGAATGAGACTCCGGTTGATCCTTCTTAGCCGGGTGACCCCTCGAGAACAAAGAATTTACTGGCGAAGGACTCGAGACGGGAATAAGAAGATCGCGGCGCCATTACCGGATTTCTTACGGTGTCCTGGGTGCCAGAGGGACATCCTGCCTTTCTGCAAGAATCCTCATCACGTTCTCCGGGGTGTTTCGAGACGATGGTTACCTTACCTGTCTTTAACCAGATATTTATTAACGCGGACAGGATCTCGTGCAGGCGGCAGAAACATGCGAAACTAGCCTTAGCGTACTGTAGAAAGCATTAGACTACGTTGTACCATTGAAAATATATGAACCAGGCCTAAGTCATATATATACGTATATGTAAAACGTATACGTAAAAAGACATACGAGTATTTGACTTGGATTCTAGGAGACGGAAAATGAAGGTCGACGCTCCATGCAGGATTGGCTGTAGTGGTACAAGCATAGAAAGGAAATACGTAGGTAAGGTATGAGAAAGAGAGAACAAAAAAATAGTCGAGTAGGCTTGATACGTCGATAGGGTCGATAGGTCCCCAAAAGCCCCAGGGAATCCGTTCGAGTGGCGAGATGCAGTGATTCGCTGGGCGCGACCCTGAACCCTTGAAGCAGGAAGCAAAAAGCCTGATAGATTGAGTTTCAAGTTTTACGCCAAACAAACTCAGTCGATTCCGTCCTGCAGGAAACAGCACTCTACTTGGCAGGACAGTAGTCAAGGATGGTAGGGGGCTCAGTCGAGCAACTCAGGTCCAGCCAAATCGGAGCAAGCTCAGGGCTCGCGCTGGGAGCCAATCTGCGCTCCTCTGGGCGCAATACTGTCCGAAGATCGTTCGTGCGTGCTTCATCCGGGGGTTCCAGTTTGCCATTTTGTTTTATTTCTCCTCGATGAAAATCAATTCCGTATGAATCGATTCGTGCGGAAGAAATCCACGCTTGGATGAATTACCCGCTGGGATGGTATACGGTATCGGACCTGTGTATATAGACAGTGGAAACAAGGGATGTTCGGGGTTTATCAATTTAGTATGTATTTTAAGGGTGAAAGTGGAGGCGATTAGATTCCGTATTTTTTTTTTAATTTTAAAAAAATCGAAACATTTATTTACATCACTCGGGCAGAAGAGTCTTGATTAAAGTAACGTGGAAAGCCACGAGGATATCCGATCCTGATATTGGGGGTCGTACGAAAAAAAAAAAAAAAAAAAAAAAAAAAACGGGGGTAGCGAGATCGTGTTTGAATATTACTTTAATTTTCGCGCTGCACCGATGCACCATGCCGAGTCGCCGGTATGATAAATAGGGGGCACCCGGGGGCAATATACGGGACACGCGACCTTGTTTATCCTTCCCAGCTAATCCCTCGGGGTATATACGGTCGGGGTCTAAAAACTACCCCCATAATTTTTTCCACCACTTATACTCGCATTGTACCTCGTATACGCCCGGATCCTAGAAACCAGGATAGACGAGCTTAATTCGCCGGACAATTTATTCCGGAGCATACGTCCTCCGATGTCCTGCATACGGCACGTGAAATTCTTTAACCACTATATAGTAAACTGAAATACCTAACATTACGTAAAGCATCCCCTCCAGGAGTAAACATAATTAACGTAAACATTCAGAATTCCATACAATAACCCTGAATAAAGCATTCAAAGCCCCAGCCCCTCAATTGTTACCGTATACGAATTTCATCACTACGAATATAAACAGCAGGCAACGCGTTCGGCGAAAATTCATTAAACGAAAAAAATAAAAAAAAACGAAAAAATGCATCGCAAAATTCAAATTGCATTCTGCAATACCGGAAATGCAAATGCACCCGGGAGAATACAATGAATCAATACTTCGCTCCGGGGCACCGGAGATCCAATCCGACAAGTTCGATAACTCCTACAAAGGGTGTACAATATTTCACAACCACGACATTCGGCACGTCCCTCCCACAAGGACGCGGACGTTTCCTATTCCGTGTATACGATTCAATAACAGGAAGTATATATTTCTCAGCCTTAACCTCCCCTCCGCCGTACCCTTGGTAAGTCTCCACGATTCACCCAGTTAAAATGAGCGATAGACCCGACGTCACGGGAAATATAATTTACCGTATACCCAAGCGATACACGAGGAATCTACTTTACCGACCGTCATTTAATAACGTTACGAAAATGCTCTGCAGTCGCAGGACGACCCTGCTAACCGCGTGTGCGGTATCACTCAAGGATGCAACGTGTGTCAACGGCTTGTGTGGTCCAACAGCAACATCATTGTCCTACGTTTGACTGCGCGTTACGTGCGCCACCCGACCGGTGTGTACGAGGCTTAAAGGTTAGACGGAAATATTATTTGAAAAAGGCATAGAAGCTCGGTCACGGGTGCATTATGATTTATAGACATTTTTATCGTGCCCGTGATTAACTTTACGATCTTGACGCTCCCCGCTGTCTGCCTGAGGCTGCGCACACTCCCACTTGGTACGTACGGCCTTTCGAATACGTATCTTGGATTCTTTCTTCCTTTTTCTCTATCCCCCTCAACGTGTTTCCCGTCTTGGCTATTCCTACGTCTCCCTGTACCTCCGTCCGCCTTATAGACACGTTCCAGGAGACGCTGTGCCGGCTCCACGGGAGTTTACGACGTCCCGAGGTTACGGAAACGCGAAATTGGATGTCACGAGACTCAAGATAATTTCGACAAAAAATGTTGCACCGATGTTCGTCGATATGCATTTTTTCATAAACAACACCCTATACGTTACATTAACCATTGTCACGTCGGGTGAAACTGCCTCGAGGACAGCATGGACGCTCCATATGTCGCAAAATTGCCACAGCTAACCAACCCCCTGTTAATTTTTTTTTTTTTCACCACGTATTTCATCCCTCTCTCACACCCTCTACTTATCTCTCAAGGGCTCTCCGATCCCTCGCAGGGCCATAAAAATATGGGAGACTGTGAACGTACTACTGGTGACAGGGTCGCGCGTCACACGTGTCCGGTTCCCCAAAAACATTCGAGTGGCACCCCCCCCCCCCCAGCCCCCCCCAGAGAAATGGGGCCCCGTGACGACCCCCTATGGCGCACTCTACATTGCTCTCGACGCTCCCATCCGATGGGTTAGCTAGTCTGTCCCCAATCCACCCCCCCTATAAACAGGGGTAACTCGGACCACCCTTATTCCTCACCGTTCCCCTTATCCATACAGTCAGCTCGGCGAGCGTAGCTACTGCAGGCTCGGGTTCTGTACGACGTTAACTTTGTTTCTCCGGACGAAGCGCAAGGTGAAGTGCGTCTGACGGGCAATTGATTTAGCGCCATGGAAAATAGAATTTGCAGTTGCAAGCTGAAAAGTGCCTAATTCGATTGGTCCGATCGATGCAATCGACGACGCCGTTCAGTTTGAATTTACAGTGCTTACGTACACGGCGCCCCGTGGTATACTTTAACTCGAACCAGGGACGGACGTTTTCGTAGATTTCTTTTTTACTGTTATTTCGAAAAAATTTTTCAAAAAATTTTTTTTTCAATCCCTAATCCTATTCTGCCTTGCTACTTTTGGATGCCCGTAGATCTTTGAGATACCACACTGTGTTTTAATCAGAGACGTGATCTCAGCCTGGAACGATGTCGTAAATTCATTATAGCGGGTGTTCACCAATTAGACCGTGGAGACCCCGTTGCATCAGACATCTCGCATACGTTTACGGACACAATCTAAAAGCCGTAACTCACCCGGCCACTTGAACTTGTCGTGAAGGAAAGTAGCGAGAAATCATGGACCGCGGCGACATCCTATTCATAATTTGAATATCAAAGCGGCGACCGCTTTCGTAACGACTCTTGCCATTCGACACGAGAAAACATCTTGAGGTATATCGATAATAAAAAGATTACCCTATATATCTACCTGAGGATAACCCCTGGAAGTATAATCCCTTACGACCCCGTAAATTTCATTGTTACAACAGTATTTACCTTGGACGTAAATCGTTTATGGAATTACAAACGGATTCCAAGGTAGGATCGTGAAATATATATGAAATAGAAAATTATTCTGATATACAGTGCTTTTCAATTTATGCCGTCTCCACAATTGTATTCCAGCACGGCTTTAACGAAAGAGCTACTTTAATTACACACACCGTATCCCACCTATTTTATGCACGGTGCTATACTAGCGCCGTGTTACAGTTTAGGGTGACAAGCCAAGGCACAAAAATATCCATGAAAGACAGACTTTTTCCCGTTCTATTTTCACGTGGTACCGCCATACTTCTCAGGTCCAGGCACCGAGCACACTTCCGAGTTCAAAGTGCCAGCCGGCGGATCATTAAACTTCGTTAAAAGCGCATCCCTTACAATCGATATGGAATTTCCGAAATTCTTGAGACCATTCGTTTCCGTCAGAAACGTTTGAGAAAAAATGGATCAAAATTTCCCCACGGAAAAAATCGGGTACTTTTTTTTTTCCTCCTTTCGTTACGGTTCCACGTAGCCGACGCGTCGAGGCGCTTAATGCACGTGAAATTTCCTAATTGGACCTTGTCGGGTCTTTTTTTTTTGTTCTATGAACCGGTCGCAGCTTCCACGACGCTCACGTTCGGCAAACAAAAGTTTAGCGAGTAAACGCGAGGACGTTCGGAGCAAGTATAGGGCCCGACGCCATTGGAATATAAGCTACGGAATACAATGGTTGACACTGTGAACCTTTGGTCGATTTGCTTTAGTTGCAACTGCTGCGACTCAGGCTGGAGACTCGACCGAGTTCATAGCGGATCTACAGGTAGCCTTTTTATACAGTTTGTGCACCACGAGAGTGCACAACGGGATTATAATAATTAAAATGGTATAGATATTTGAATTTATGGACGCGATGATTCGAGGTTGATTATACGAATTTATCAATGACACTTGTATGGTCGTATTCGAAATTTTAATGTGGGATCATCGTACTTGTATCGCGGCTATCTTGTCCTGGATAAACTTTGGGATAATTTGATCCTAGATAGTGCGCATTCTCTGAACAAATACTTGGGGGGGCACAGAGAGACATTACTGTTTTGCATAGCGGTCGTGCAGTTCTAGTTTGAAGCGGCATGCTTCGAACTTTTTGATAAATATGCTAAAGTCTCGAATTGTCGATACTGAAAAGGTATCTGCTCGTTTAACCTAACCTATCTATCTAGGAAACATACTACTTCGGACCTGGGCTCGGCCAGGTCTGAATCAGCATTGGTCGACCTGGGTCCAAGCTGGCCGAGTCTAATCCTGGAGTACAGTTTTTTTTTTTTGGGGGAAATATGTAATCAGGTCAAAATATATTTAAATTTTAGAAAACATTAAATTGATTGTTATTATGCCATTGGGTAGAGTCTAATTAAAAATTAAGTTGCGATCAATGTTTTTGATGCAATAAAATGAATCCTGCTGTTCGAATAGTTCTTTAATTTCTGTTGAGTAATACCAGCCAACTTTGAAGCACCAACATTAACGAAGAAAGTTAAGCGTTAACAATGTATCTAGAAAGGAAAGAAGCCCTCGTTAAAAAGTTTTCTAATCTCATCGAGTAACTTATTCTACGTTTCTGCGTCGGTAAACAATTTTACAAGATCTGCTTTACCGGCTGAAGTTTCAAGGAGATATTAATCATCGTAAAAATAAATATCTGTCGAGCTTACTTCACGTTGCCGTCCACGTTATGTTTCGTCGAAGGGAAGGGAATATAAAAAATTCTTGAAATTACACAAAACAAACAGTTGACCAGCAAGTAAAAATGATTTCGCCATATTGATACGATTCGTCGAGATCTCAATGCCGTTCGAAAAGATATCGTTTTCCAATGTCGTCTCTTCCTTGACAATTGGAAAACTTTTCCCTTAATCCGCCATATAAATCACGTCTGGATGTAGATACCTACCTTACCCACTTTCCTTAACGTCTGGCTTATTTTCAAATGTTCCATAGGATTTCGGGTAATTGCCTTTCGAATACAATCTTGCCAACATCACAGATCGTGAAGACTCTAAAGTTGGAATCGCGCCTGCGGAATTTTCGTCCACCGGCAATTCCGTGAATACAGTCTAGTATGGATATTCACGCGGAATTGAACGACACTCGGAACTCTGGGACTTTGGGAAATCGTCGGACGGCTTTAAGATAATACCGACTATACGTTCCCACGAGAAGAGATCTCGCAGATTGCTTGGATACGAAAAATGTTTTTGAAAATTCGATTGAGAAAACAAAGTCCTGGAATTAATGCAAGAAAATCTTTTTTTTTTTACAAACCCACATATTACGTCTCCCATAGCGAATATGCGCGTTCGTTGCGTTTGACAAACTGGTCCAGATGCGTCTGTCGCAGCATCTTCTTTACTCGACGTGACGTGCCAGATGCGTTACACTGCTATGTTTATACGTAGCTCTTAACGTGCTCGTGTAATTACGTGCAACATACCGGACAGTATGCCTTTGCATACGTAATTCGCAATTCCTAGTGCAAGCTCAGCGGCAGACCTAAGAGAGTGCAGTTGGTTGTCTGAAGTTACGATTTAAAGTCATGAGTTACGTTGCGCACATCAACTCGCTAGTCGAGTCACGTGGTAATTCTTGCACTTTGGCGAAGTCGCATTCATTGCGGTAGTCTGAAATCGCGAATTGCGACGCCATTAAAGTACCATGAAAAGAAAAACGACTGAGCGCAGTCATTATCAGGGATTACTAAGAAGACGAAAAATCACCTAAGAACAACATAAGCATACTGGCATAGGTAAAAATTTGCTTAAAAGAAAAGAAAAAAAAAAGTTAAAATACGACTCTCTACATTCTCTATTCGAGCATACGAACTTCATCGAATTCTGTCGACAGCTTCGTCCTGGTCTTTTAGGCACGTATAAAACTTTCATCCAACCAGTCTCGAAGGAATCAGACCGGAAAGGCTTTCCGCGTAGGAAAGCTCGTGTCAAAACGAGATACGTTCCATCGCTTCTAGTATAGAAAAAGAGAGTGACAGAACGCGGGGCTACCGAAGGACGGAGAGGGATAAAGTACAAGGTGGACCGAGTGAACGTGACGTGAGAGTTTAGATATACGTAACGGCGCGTGGTAAAAAAAGAAAATAAAGCCAGAGGCAAGGGGTTGCATCCTTTTTTTTTTTCGCGTCTTTAAACTTTTTCTTAGTTCAGTCTCCTCTGGTTCACCCGGTACACACATACGTACACCAGGTAGAAGCCGTTCGCGGCTACGGTTAACTGGAACATAATAATATTTCATTTGCGGAATCAAGACTGCGCAACGTTATTTTCCTCCCTTGCGGCTGGAGAAAAATGGCCGCGGCAAGTAAAGAAAAGTATGAAGGATTGCACTGGGTTGGATATAAATTTTATTCGCAGAGGGTGAAAGCTACTCTCCCCAGTTTTTTACAATTTTTTCCTTTCCGTTTCTCCGTCATTGTTTTACTCCTATCAAAACTCGCTCTTCCGTCTTCCCGTTCTCGCTTAACTCGTCTCGTCGCTCGGTACTGAACTCGAATCTGACCGACTAACCGAAACGATTTATCCTCCTTCCAAGGACTTTGGCGCATATAGAAATACGAGTTAAAGCGTCACGAAAGGGATCTCCAAAGCAGCGTACTTCGGCCACTTTATTTCGTCTCTAAGTGAGCCTTAACGAAGAAAAGTCTCTGGAGGATCCCGCGAGTCGCCAGGGACTATACACCCCGCATAAGGCTCGTCTCTTAAGAGAAGTCTAATGGGCTAGGGGAGCGAAGGACAAGGAGCTCAGCTCGACTGGGGGATGATTTATGAACTTTATCTATTAAATCGGGACACACTTGTATGATAATCCGCTTATCGATCGCGTCATTCTTCGAAATCGATCAGAGGGTGAAAGAGCGTCTATGACGAAGCTCCTAAAGATGCTGCTAAATAGTCATATACCTTCATATCGGAGGCTGCGGCCATATACGATCGCTCGTTCGATTTTACATTCGAAGGAAACCAATTCTAGATTTAATTTTTTTTATCTCTGCAAAAAAATGCTGAACGATAGCCAGGATTTTTCATCCCTTCGTTCCCTCTCTGAAATGACTATCCGGAGTGCTTCGCATTCCGCGTCTTCACGGTTCGACGATTCCATCTATCTCGACTCCGGCGCTACGAATGCTCAAGAAAAATGAAGTCAAAGTGGGCGCGCGCGTTGACCGGTCGCATAAGGAAAATCCATGAATTCCCAACATCCGAGATAAAAATAATATCGCACTATTCGTTTCTTACGGGACAGCCACCGATAAGGGAACATATTGAAAAACATATAGTGGGTAAAAAATGTAATATAAAATAAATTTCCAAAAATATAATAAAAGCTCGGAAATGAGATGCTGTGTTTATCTGTCATTAGCGCTGCCCCAATCTTTGCTGCTTCTCTCTAAAAAAAAAACAGTGTTTGTCACCCAACGCAATTTCAAAAACAGACATCGTACCGGATAACATAACCTTAAATTACCCCAATGCAATTAGGTACCTATAGAGCAACCTCCTTTACGAGAATTCTCTTTCGCCCTGGGACTCTCGGAATGCTGTGGTCGCTTTCCAGATAAGCAGGCTCGATTTAACGCACTCCTTTTATTTGGTCAACCCTTAAGGGTCCGTGGCATTTGGTCTGGTAGTCGCTATACTCGGGTTGGGTTAACTTCAGCTTATCCCGTTAAGTTCAGTGTATCTGCAATGTAAACGAAATATCCCGACCATATACGGAAGCACTAGCTATGGTGCCAAGGCTTGCTACTGCCGGCAAGGAAGTAAACAGCGCACTCTAACCTGGTAGGGACACATAATACGCCCTGAAGGTTCATAAAAGTTTTCACCCTCGTCCAGGACACGGCTGGTCCGGGAAGACGCTGAGACGAAGTTCAATTACTTGGGACTCGGATATCCTCCTTCCGTGGTACAGGAACACGTCAACGGGTCTAGCGAAAATCTCTAGGACACAGAGACGCGGAGCCACGTTCTCTTGACTTATCCTGACTCCCGTTCTCCCTTTCACTTTTCACTGGCAACTCAAGAGAACTGAGTGATTGAAGCAGATGGAGAATCACGTTCACTCTCTTCTCCATTGTCGTCTAGACCTTTTATCTACTTTACACGAGCCTTTTTATGGGAAATAGTGAAGAGTTCGAGAGGAATAATTTTTTTATTTTTTTTTTATTTTTCACGCTCGATAGTATATTTTTATTTTTCGAATATATATTTTTATTTTTATTTTTTTTTTTTTTTTTCGATGACGTATTTTTTTCATACGGACGAAACTGACGATACCCGTTTCTTTCTGCTTTCAGATATTCGCAAATGACGTTTGTCACTGACTGATGGAAACAAAGGCAAAATGGGTGATCTCCTCTTTTCCTAGATACGTTTTATCGTTAATCCCGATCCTTTCTCTTTGCCTCCCTATAGTCGGTTAACGAGGTACCATCCTTCGTTATATCAAGATCATCGGCAGCGTCAGGAGGGATCGTTTGGATAGGATGAAAAAAAAAAAGCGAAGGAGAATGTCCTGAAATTGGAAGTGGAACGAGGTGCTGACTAAAACCTTGCCCAGAGGCGTTTCCGGACGAATGGGGTTGAAAAAGGTCCGAGAAAGATCATTTGTATGTGACGCAAGGACACTTACGTACGTACACGTGTCCTCGTCCCGGTCGTTCGTTTGTTCCCTGAATTGATCGGGAAGCCCACAGGACCATCCTGAGGACGCTTAAGGATGCCGCCCTTGGTAAACGTACATGGAGGAGTCCTTAATCCATGAAGGATTCCGAGTCGCCATTGAATAACATTGGAAATCATTAGATTCGAATAATTCGAAGGAAGACCCATACTGTATTTACCTACAGCACATTTATAATATAGTTATCTCGACACGACTGAATCAAATATTCTTTCTGTCCCTTTTGAAATACGGACCCTGTTCGGCTCCCACTTGAAAGTTACACGGTGTAGAGTGAAATTGAAAATTTGAAAAATTTTCATCAATCCATCCTGCGCCTGACTGGACTAAACGAGATTAATCGTTCCGCCCTGTAATTCGATCAAACCAGAATGTAGATTCAACGTGATGTGTGCATTAGGAAAGCATATGTATGCTGGCTGCTAATCATGATTTTCCGTTTGATCATAAACGGACACAGTATCCTGTTACGTGACGATGATGACTTGCCACTGTAAGATACACAGTCATTTTCGCATCATCAATCGTCATCATCATATTTTTTTATTGTCACCCGGTATATATGCACGGGGACAATATTTCCACGAAGCGTTGAGTGCAATATCGAGGAAATTAAATTTCGGATAATCAATTTCTCTGCTTTCTCATTAATTTATTTTTTTTCCCTTCGCGATCTCATCGTTGCGTTTGGCAATAATCAGTCGACTCAATGATTCCGTGTCGATATTACCAATTCGCGCATTCTATCTCGAACCATCCAGTTCATCGTCTCAGTTCCCACGCGATGCCTGCAAGACGTCCCGTTTGAGATAAGGGTAGGCGTGCACGTCGTTCGTGCGATTCAGTGATTTCTCAGGGGGTGGTTCCCGGGATGATTCAAGGATAGGCAACGGAGTAGGGCACTGGCCAAGGAGCAATTTCTACCAACGAGAGGGACGTTCTGCAACGTCAAAGCGCAAAAAGGGCACGAGTCCATGTTTAACAAGGACTGGACATAACCCCGATAGATTCTCGCAATTCCATACCGAGAGGAAATCTTCTGAGTGACAGGTCGCGCCCGAAGGACTTTGCCCAAGGGTTCTTTACGTCGGATGAGTTACGGGCCCGTTTGCATGGTTTGCATGGGAAACCACCCCTAATTGAAAATTGTTTCTTCGAACCGCTCAGAGACTGTATCCGGAGCATTTTGACTCCATTACCCGACCGTATCGAATAGTCATGAAACTGCCGGAAGGCAACTGCCATTCGTGAATTTTCCCAGCATCTCCTACCAGGAATAACTCATTTTTACGAAGACAACAAAAGATCTAAAAACGGAACAGTACCAACTTTTTAAAAAAAAAAACGCATAATTTAGACTCTACTGGAAGGTACCGAAGTAGCACTAGTCACCGAGCAACCGTTAAGGTTCTTTGTTAAAATAAAAAAAAAAAAAAAGTCAAAAAAATTTTCAAACTCAAAAATCATATCTCAACGTCGCCGCGCTCCTTATGCACTTTCTTCGATGGAGCTGAGAGCAACTTTTCCGAGAATGCTTTTTGCACTCTTCTCGAAAACAATAGAATGGTAGTCGGCGACGGGACTCGGGTAACGTCAGGACACATAATTTTTCTTTTGCGTGCGAGAAGGAATGAGGGTCACAAAAGAGAGAGAGAGAGAGAGAGAGGGAGACAGAGAGTGTCGATAAATGACCCATGGTGCATTAAGTCCCGACATATGACCGTTTCTCATATAAGGACCTTCTTATTCGATATGTGCATAAACGAGCACGCGTGTATGTACGTACGCGGTATACGGGTGAGTTCACAATGTTGGGCAATATTTGTGAATTTATGCATCCCAATGCATACCCAAGAGGAGCTTATGGTGCGTAATATCGAAAGTGCAGTACGAGCTGAATCTTACGGTAGGATACGTGAGGTTATGGGAGGATCTTTTATTACGTACGAAAGGAGGAATCTGTAATTTAAGTGATTCATGTGTAGTATATATGGGGTCCGTTCCTTCTTGCGCTCCCCCATAGACTCCGGCGTAGAATTAGCCTCGAAACTTTCCTCGAGTCCCATAAGGGGAACTCGGACTGGGTTACGTCATACCGATCTATAGGATTTACGATCGGACTGCACTGTAGTAGCTAGTGTGTCAATGGTTCTCGTGGGACACGACGAATAAAGCTCAATACCGTCGGGACTAATTCCGAGGAAATTTGTCTTTGCCGAGAAAATTCTACAGCAGAAAGATTCGACTGTCGACAGACATAAGAGTTTTGAGATATTTTATCGATCGTCGATATCGTCTCGGTTATCGCTGATCGACGATCCTATACCGGAAGTCGTCTGCCAAAAGTGCGTTAGGTAGACGGATATCCGGTAGTCGTACAGTTGTGACACACGTATGCACGTGTCTACGACGTATATTTAGTACTTGAGAATTGAATCAGTTGTAGTATTACGAAGAAATTTTTCGATTTTACGTCACTCGTATACGGAGTAAAAAAAAATTTAATCTTCAAAGTGCCTCTAACCGGTACGAATCTACGTATTCGCAGGAGACATTTCATTGTACTTTTTGATTCTTCCTTTTGCGGCGAAGATACGGCAGGGTATCTATTATGCCACGGGTCCCCGACATAAGCCATATACTAATGCTTACGCCTGTGGAGACATTTTTCTTGAAAAATCACGAGAACCGAATTTAATCTGCTGAGTGCAGATACTTCGTATTACAGTGGTGATGTTATTAAAAAAATTATTTTGATAATTTTTCGATTTTTTTTTTTTTCTATGCCACTTCCAGTCCGTCTCTGTATATCGATGCGTGACGTTTATTATAGGACAAGTTTCAAATGGCACCTCAGTGCGAGCGAATACCAACACCGTGTGAGAAAGTCGCCAGAAACCGGAAGCATGGAGGGTATTACAGTTTGATGGAGCGTTCGTGATTTCACGTGTGCAAAATTGCTGGTACGTTCGCGGAATCTCAAACGCGCATTACCATACATACCTACAACCATAGTAGATTGTAGAGGAAAAAATCAAATTTTTGGTGCATCTTTTTGGTAAATCATCAGACACGTTTTTTTTTTCAAGGGGAGGGGGGGGGGGGGTGAAGGTATTTTAACGACCGTAGAGGCAGTGCAAAAAAAAAACAACAATCGGCGAATAAATAACGCGAAAAGAGGGGAATAACGAATGGTGCAGGACGGACAGACTGCTTGGCAATAAATTCATTAATTTAATCGAGCAATTAATAAAGTCGAGCTATCCAATTAAGTGCGCGAGATAGCCGGATCTTATTGCTCCATTTAGCGTTCGGTATACTTAAAGGGTTCGAACGATCGATTCGACCAATCGAATTATCGCTCGACGATTCGCATTTGCCATGGCCAATTATTTTTTTGCAAATTGCACGATATACGAGACGGGCACGAGGCGAAGACTTAATTCTTTAAAACTTTATTCCCCGCAGCTCGTCGATTTTGCCCGTCGTAGAAAAACTGCCGGCCCGCGTGCATAATACGTATGCAAGGAGAAACGACTCGTCAGCGTATAGCGAGCAAAGTTTCAACGTCGGAGCCAATATCGGGGGCTCGCTCGTCCGAGAAGAGTGGGAAAAGGAGAGAGGACGAAAGGAGAGGAAAAAGAATAAGGAGGAAGAAAAGAGTAAAAAAAAAGATAGGAATACAGAATGACTGGAGGTTATACATAGGTTCGAACGAGCCCTTAGTGGCGCTCCCGTTTCCCAGGATGCTATCAGCAGTTTCGAGAAGAGTACATCATCCCTTGGGACATCCCTTGCCAGGATCCCACGGGAATCTTATCCCAACTTGGCTTTATATTATGGGGGTGGCATGGACAGAAGATATTCTACAACAAGCTCATATTCTATCTATCTGTATAGATATAGATATTCCTTAAAAAGATATATGTAGATTGATAAGAAGCACCATATAAATTCACACGAAGAAGAATTACGTTTACATACCGATAAGGATCTTTGATTAATATGGAAGGTGCCGCTATTACATCGGATAAAGGGAAGTGACAAAGAATTTAGGTGTTTCTTGAAATATTCAAAAGCCGAAGATACTTCGCAAAATTTCATAATTTTAAAGACGCCCGTGGGCGTCGCACCGAATCGATACGCGTCGCGACGCTTGGAGTGGATAAGACCTTCCTTTCAAAGCGAATTCAAAGTTTTTGATTAGGCCTATCAGAGGGAGTTGGAATTATCACTCTTTTCTTATTGCTGTATATACATATATACATATATATATATATATATATATATATATATATTTGTATCTAATGGACACGAAGTTTGAGTTGGACGTTAATAATTCTAAGGACCGCAAAGAAGCGTTACCGTGAGGTCTTTTGATTTCAAGATCTAACAAACCCCCTCCTCATTTCACCCTTACAAAAAATTTTGAATCCCCTTGAATCTCCATTTTAAATTACTTCAATGACATTTACCCCGAGGAAAAGATTGTCAGTGTAGAAGATCCTTTCCCCTGTTTCTACGAGTAGCCCCCCCCCCCCCACCAACCCCTATCTGCTTTTTGAATTTTATCGAAAGCAACACACTAGCCAAAATTCGCGTATTTCCACGTCTACCACGTAACATCCACGGAGAGAGAAAAATATTAAATTTCTATGAAATTGAATAAAATTTATTCAAGTGACCCGCAAAGTGCGTACGAATGGAAATGAAATTGGATGCGACGAGTTAACGTCGAGTGGGAAAGAAAATTTGGGAAAAAAAATATATGATGAAGGAGGGTGAAGAGGGTGAGAGGGCAGGAGACGGAGAAAACTTCTCGCATAGAAACGCGTGAATTTCTACGTTCGCGTTCATCAGGTTCCTCCTGGCCCAGGTTGGTACTACGTGTGTAAACTTAGCATCTCAACTATTAGCATCTCACAAATAAACTTCATATTTACTTGCATCCATCATAGTTCCACAGTTCTTGATAAGTTTTAACAATAGTTCAATTGATTTACCCCTTAAAATCACGTTTTAAAGAAATGAGATGCTAACTTCTCGTACCGCTTGTCAGCATCTCATCGAATTTCACATATATGAGCATAGAGGAAGACAATCCTGCAGAGTTCTATCCCCTAGGAAAGTTATCTCAATAGTTCTAACAATTAAACCACGTGGGAAACAGTTTTATCATATTTATCAGCATCTCAACTGTATTATAGTGAGATGCTGGCATTTAGGGGTGAGTTCTGGCCTCCCAAGTGGGTGAAATCCACAGTTATGATTAGTCTGCATATCCTCGAAAAGAGTTCTGGCCCCTCATCATCTTTAAACAATTATTAAAAACATTTATCAGCATCTCAGTCATAGTATTGTGAGATGCTGACATTTAGGGACCTCTGTGTAGTTAGCTCATCATTATGCTCATTTCAAAAAAATAGTTGGAGTTCTGATTGCCCGCAGAAGAGTTCTAGGGTTCCTGATAATTTTTAGAAATAGTTCTGTCGATTAAATATGAAAAATCGCGATTTTAAAAAATGAGGGGCAAACTTCACGGCGCCCACTATTTTTGAAAAAATGTAATTTTTTTGGGAGTTCTGAATAGATTAACCATAGTTCTACAGGTCTCTGTACTTTTTATCAATAGTTCTGGTCATTATCCGCTTGAAAATAAAGTTTGAAAAAATGCGTCAGCCCACCATCTTTTAGAAAATCGTATTTTTTTCAGTGTTCTGAATAGT
>JARQTC010000548.1:59638-83382 GCA_030142495.1 Cephus runcator
GAACTATGATGGATGCAAGTAAATATGAAGTTTATTTGTGAGATGCTAATAGTTGAGATGCTAAGTTCACACACGTGTTGGTACTCGTAGTTACCTTCTAACGAGCGAGGCTATGCCTTTACGTGGCGCGCATTTACAAGCATCCTCGACGGCTCTTTTAGCACTTCCCCATAAAAACCGCTGAAATTTATAATGCCACGGGGTACACCGTGTACGTATATATCCACCTACTTCAGCGACTGTACCTCCCGTGAAGTGCCGCACTGTGCTCCCTTGAAATAATTCGAAATAATAACGTCCCGAGATAAAGCGAATCAGCCCCGCTTATAATAAACTGTAACCACCCTTGTCGAGTACTTACATTAAATAAGGCTATTAATGAAAAATTTCGATGATATTCAAAATTTGATAAAATTTCATTATTAAAATTTTATATCTTAGATCATTTCTAATTTATCTGATCGAAGCAATTTATTATACGCGAGCACAGCTGTTTACGCGAAAATTATTTTTCTCTAATAAAAATTCATTATAATAAAGCCATTTCGATGATACAACTCGATATACCAATATTCTTCGCAAAGTATATGTATACACATATTATAGCCTCATATATGGATCCTCTACCCCTTTAGGCAAATATTCATGCCCACTATATAATATATATCGAACAAGGGTTATACCAACACAGTATAGTTTGCAGAAAATGGTAGTATTGCCGAAGACGGGAAAATAAACTTTCCAAGTAGCTGCAAGGCAATACGAGTGAATATTGCTTGAAACTTTAAGCACTTCCTTATTGGCAAGTTCCGAGTAGCCCTTTGTCGCGCCCATGAAAAACCGCCTAAGATATTTAAAGCGATGCATAAAACTGCCATTAAACATAGCCAATGATCGTAAACAATACGTATGTCACGGTTTACGTCTTAATGATTAAACAAAAATATTTTCACTCAAACTCCCTTTAAGCATCGATTATACTCGGGGTCGATACTTAACCACGTCGCATTACGTCGAAAGGAAAAGGCTTTATAGTCTCGCTCGTGGCTGACAAGGGATATACTTCGAGACGGGCTTTAAAATAAAAAAAAAAAACATTTTAATTCAGCACTCGTTATATTAGGGACGACGCGATCATTCATGGTGTATTCTCCGGCTGAGGTAACACCCCATGTAATAACATAATGGCATGTTACGCGTATTACGCAGATTACGTGGTTTCCGTTCAGCCACGCATGACGAATCCCTGCCGTGGGGGAGAGTCCGGATCCCCCTTCCCACGCTTATGGGGCTTTATGGAGATACGCCGTTAGTGGCCACGCTGGTGTACCGATGACGGATCCATTAACAGATTAATGATTTCATAATGACTATTATCTTTGTCTGTATAATAAAGCGATACAGGCTGCTAATAATCTCGTTACAGAGGCTAATAATTAATGTCCAGTGCGAAGTCACGGCTGTGGGAATTTTGGTTAAAAAAATTTTTTCAAGGGTTGACATGCGATTTTTTTTTCCATTCGATCAAAAAAATTACTATTGCATTGTAATGCAAAGTTTTCTAATGCAATTTCTCAAGTAGGATTTTGTACTACGACTCGTGCCCGTATCTGTCTAATATAGAACCTGATAACAGGGCATATCTAAATGTCTCTCCGAATCAGATAACTGGCATTGCCATTGTCGAGGGGCTGCGTTTCTGTGAGTCACTCTCATTTCGCCCCCCCCCCCCCCCCCCCCGGAATTGTACAATAAAACGAGGTCACCATCACGCTCGAGTAAATGATGTTTAAAATTATCACACTCCAGAGAGAGAGAGAGAGAGAGAGAGAAAGGGAGAGAGTAGAATTTGGTAAATTACTGGGAACGTGCAAATATTTATTTAGGCATTGAATGTTATTATTATTGTGACTCATCACTGCGTTGAAAGATAGTAGAGCCGATGGGATTTTCTTTACGTCATTTTTAGCCAATAGGATAGCTGGAATGTCAATTATTGTACTGAAAAATGAATAAGTATGTAAAATTGCAATAATCTTGATTTTTTTTGATTTTTCAAAAAAAATTAGTTTTATTCAGGATTATTATATTGATCCAATAAGTTTTTATTGTTCGTCTTAGATTTTGATTGGGGTACCGATAATTTTATTTTTGGCGAGAAGTTTAGGGATGATCTCAAGGGATGCTGCGGATAGTTTGGATAAATTCTTGCTAGGTTGGTGGTAAGTACTATTTCAGTTTCCTTGAAGCTTCTCACTCTGTGGCTAAGCTATTGAAACTTAAAGGGGTTTGTATAGTTTCGTCTAGTTGCCTGCCTGCTTCGTAGCTACGGGTATCTTCATTGGGATTCCGCGGAAAGCCGCCGCTTACGAGCTCGTTTACATTTATGCGTGCGTTTGTCGCCGGATAAATTGTTAACCAAAACCCAGCAGGAGGTTTGCTAATGCGGAAAATTGCTAGGATTACAGTGAGGATTATTTAGCAACGGGGCGAAGGGAGGGCGTGGGAGTGCTGATCGATATATGGCGTGAAACGAGAATTTATTTCATTCCCAAAAGATTTTGCGCGGTCCATGTTAAATCCTCGTAGTGATGAATACGCGGTATATATATATATAGCTATACAGTATTATTCTGGCTTTACTAAAAAATCTCGTGATTACTCAATATCGTGATTTCAATTTTTTTTTTTTTAATTTATGTCGTGCAGGATTAATCGAGTTTACTGTGAATTAAAAACAGTATCGGAACTATAATTGTATGTTTTATTAATGATCGTTATGTTTTGACAATATTGGCAATACGAAAATATTGATTTTGTCATCTACTTATATATATATGTCTACTGGTCTAATACAATGGAACGTCAAATATATAGAAACACTGTATTCTAGTTGACTTTCTATAAGAATGAGTCATGTATAGCTCGTTATGTATTTTACTGGAAAACGTGAATTTTTTTTTAAGTCAGAATGTTACATCACGACATTCGTATCACGATATGTATATATAGTAAGATATTTTCTTAACTCGATAGAGATAACGAGGACTAACCTACGTCACCTTCAGACGTCCACCCTTCGTCCATGTATCCGCATGCCACGTGGGCGCCAGCCAATTATTTTTTCACCGAGAACCGAAAAGCCGGTACGATCTGGGAGTTGAGGTGGAAAAGTCTCAACTCCACCAAAGCGAAAACTCTGACAAAATCTATCAGAGTGTCAATAGGTATCAGCTACGAAATCAAAATCCCTTCACCAATTAATAAATTGGGAGTGCTCACCGAAGCTGGTTCAGCTGATTCGTGAAGGCCGAGAACTGCATCCAGGGGAAACTCGGATGGGCACTACACTATAGCACGACACTACACCTCCGGAAGACTCACAGGAAACCCATAGAATTTCCTGGATATCGCGAGAGCAACGCGAGAACTACACGAACGAGAATTTTCTATACCGTATCGAAGCTAGAAAAACTATTAACAGATAGCACGGGAGCGCGAGGCAGTTCGTGACACCTCGGTCGGTGCCCCGAGACAGACTGCTTTGACAATCGTCAAATTCGGGAACTAATCGTTTTGATTGGCCGAGATCCTTATAGCCGATAACTCTTATCCTTTCCCTCGAGTCGTCCCTTTAAACCAAATCGAGAGCGTTTCTTAGCGAATCTGTAAGTAACAACTGGAGATCCTCCATGGCCGGTTCTCAAGGGCATCGGGCGACAGTTGGGCAAGCAATCATAACTCGGGTCAGGGGTTCCTCTCCTACCCTTAACCATATCAAACTCCACTGCCCGCTCTACGGCCCTTTGCGTCTATTCAGCACGAAACGGGAAGTCGATTATTTTCCTTATATTTGTTTGACCATGCTATTCGACACGTTTTAGCGAATATAACGTTACACGACGTGCATTTAATTTTTGCAACACACGCGAAACAGACGTTTCGTATATCTCGCGCGTAAGTGTATTGCGCATGCGCGTGGCTTGGAGTATAAAGCGCTATTATACGAATTAAATAAAAAAATTAAATTTAACATTAAAGAACGTTAAAAAAACATCCGTTTGATAGGATGGAAAATACCGTATAAAGAAATTCTCCATTTATTTTCATATTTATGTAAATTCCCTTTGAAGTCCTACACAGGCGTCTATTAGCGAATATACAGTCAGAATATGTTTTCGTATTCTTATCTGTATTACGTTTACCGTAGCACGGAAATTCCATTGCGCAAAAATTTCAAAGTACTTTTTTTTTATAAAATCAGTGTCACGGCACAAGTAACTAAAAATGTAACTTTTCTTTATTTTCAATTCAAAAGCATGAAAGTCATATCGCAAATGTCATAGGACGTAGAGCACGACCTGGCATGATTGGATTTGAATGATATAAAAGCTATTTGAAAAAGTCAACGAATGCAAAGTAAATATTCTTCTAACGAGATGAAAAGTATCGAATAAAGTAATGCTGTGTTTATTTTCATATTTATGCTAATTTCCTTTGAAGTCACATAGAAACGAAAATATTTCTCAAGTACCATCACATACATTGGTTTGCATTTCATTTGGCATGTTGAATTTTGATTTCAGCTTTTTCACTAAAAATAAAAAAATTTTCTCCACATTTCATATAAAATCAGCTGATCGCAATTATCGATGAAAATTATTAAAACTAAATACCAAAGCCGCATTTCTAATATAATAATTATGGTCGATTACTATACGAGCATATATATATATATATCATATTTCTATCGTTACCCTCCCTCAGATTTTTTGTATACCTCGTCACCCCGGAAATCGTGCGGCGGGATTTTTAAAAATAATGGAATAAGTCAAAGTCATGATTCACGACAGGTTAATAAAACTAAGAAGCTAAGTGTCGTAATTCTCGCGAATCGTGAAACGTGATTCGCGCGTGGATTTAAATAAATTAAAAAAAAAACAGCTACCTTGATACACGACTTCTATAGATTATATACACCTATATATATAAAACTTGTACTTCGCTGAGCTAAATAATTTTTTCATCAAGGAGATACCCGTCGAGGCTTCGCAATAAAATCATTACTTTACCTCCCTGGCATTTACACGGACATTTATCACGATTCTTTGTACATCGTAAAGTGCTGCGAAGCGTAGCTGAAAATATTGCCAGTTGCATACTTGCATAAATATGATTTCTAGCGTAGGTTGAGACTTCTCGATGCCATTTACGATCCCCGTACTATCTCTTAGTAAGGACTGTACGTACCGACCCTTCCGCCGTTTATAAAAATAACAGACCGCACGATAACTTATAGTACTTGCTGAATAGGAAAATAAAATTCCACAATTTGCCACATGAAATAGGTGTAAATAAAGTTGAGGGATTTTAATTAAAAACGAATTCTTGATCGGTTTTTAATTTAATCGCCACCCCCTATAATTTATGATCGAGTACATCCAGGCGCGCTGCCCGAAAGTACAGGGTGAAGCAATCGCATTGAAACAGTCGCACTGTGCTAACAGGATATTTAATGGCTGAGACAAAAAAGGAGAGTTTTATGAACGCATCAGGCGCAGCTGGCTTCTGAAAGTTTTATCTATTAAAAAAGGAGACATTATGCAACCGCAAAATAGAAAAACTACTACAGATTCTCTTTCCCTCTTTCACGATGTTGGAAACGCTTAAATACTCGGGTCTGTTTTTCAAAGATAAAAGCGGGTCGTGATTCACGACACACTTAACAGTTTCCGCTTTTACAAGCCAAGTGGTACGTATACGTTTGTGTGTATATACATATGTATTATACATATTCGTAAGAGAATACAAGAATACTTCGGTACGAAATTAAAAAAAAAAATTTCTTATCGAAAAATAATTTCAATATATTTTCACTATATACCGCGTTAGTCATATATATATCGTTTTTCGCATACCACGTGATCGCATGTGCTAATGAAAAATTACGATAATATTATTCATCGTATATCGCGAATTGATAAAGAATCCCTCGTGATTCACCCTATTGCTCGTAAAAGACGGAAACACGAGAGTTGATAAATTTAACGTTTATTTCACGCACGTCATATTTATTTGCATATATAATGATACCCGTGAATGCCGCGAATATTTTACTAATCATTTTTCTTTTCAAACAAAGACACTGTATAAGACGACTTACTTCTATACGTTATTATGTCCGTACAAGAAAGTCTTAACGTATAGCCGATACTCTGGGGATCGTGCATTATGTTGTATGGATATTTGAAAGGGTATTTCCTGCTGTCACAAAGACATTTCTCACGGGACGTTACGTAATACAGATATTACGATTTCCCTGAAAGATTCACGCTAAAGGATCTCTACATTGAAATACAGAATGATTTTGTGTCAATAATATCTTTTTGAAATATTAAAAAAAAAAGATTTCTTTAACAATCAATAATATATTTCTCTAAGTAGTCACTAATTCTATGCCTTGTGGTAGTTCAATTTTAACCCACCTTATATACCTATATACAATATTTTATGTTTGCTAATTGTTATCGAATGCATACAATCAATATACCTACAAAGAGTGTTATAATCTAGAAGTGATTTTATACGCTTGTTTGCATTCAATTTACACCTCGAAAACTTCTGATTGATCGATTATCGATTTCAGTTTACAGTGACCTTTTTTTTTTTCTTTACCTTATCAATTATTAATTCATATCAGAAAAACATTTCATAGAGGTTTCCGCTTGTTTTCTGCACCTAAATGTCATAGCCATTCGAATGTCTATTCACTTTGGACTTTACTAAACTGGACCAACTTTCCATATTTTGAGCATATACAGAGAGCAATTGCGTCGAAAAGATATTCTAAAAGGATGTAGAAAAGGAAGAAGGATAAAAAAAAAATGAAGTAGAGACCTCAGCCGTGAGACCCAAGGGAAACCCTTGTGAGGGATAAGAGTAAGGATACAGGTGGACAAGAATTATTACAGGTTACAAAAAAATGCGTGTAGAGGCCTGGACCAAACCGTCAGCAGATCAAAAGCCTGACATAGCCACATGAATATCAGTATACTCAATACACAGATCGGTCTGTTTCGTTCAGCCATCGATCTGAAATCAGTCAGTTGACGTATATGGAAAAAATAGTATTGAGTCTGTCTGTAAGGCATTAACGACGGGCAGTGTACCTTTTAGTACCCATTGTGGGTTTCGGAGTCGGAGCTTTTTTCTCTCTACACCCCGAATGCCATACTTCATTGCTATGGGGGTCCCGGTTCTTACGTCAAGAGCCAAATCCATCCCTTGACTTTCTTTGACGGGATCCCGAAACCCTCCGGCAAGGTTCCGGCTTTACCTTATTGCTATGAAGGGAGAAAAAAGGTCGACACCGGGATCGCGATGAATCAAAAGTGTCAGGCTACAAATTGTGACGTAATACCAGCTTGGTTAAAACTCCCTCCTTCCACCCTTGGATTTGTAAAGGTGGCAGGACTGGAAAATGAAATTCCACGGGTTAGATTTTAGATATACATTTGACCAAGTACCTATATATATCACTAGTAAGACGAACATTTTTTTATACACCAAAATATACATTGGCTACGTATACATAGGTCAGTGACCAGGGCTTCGCCGGCAGGAATTACCAATTGAAGGCTGACCGAATGGGTGGGACAATGGCGAAGCTTAAAAAGGTCAGGTGTTACACGGGAGAGAGCGAGAAAGACGGTTGAAAGAAAAAATGAAGAAAAGAACGTACAACAGTGGCCTACAGATTTACGTAGTGTTTGCCAAGTGACATTGGCGGACGTTTATAATGGGAACTGAAGATTCCTTCCACTGAGCCCCTGACAGCTCTCTGAATGAGAAAGTCGAGACGGGCAGGATGACTCGGCGACTCGCAACTCGCGGACTCGGGTATACGAGATTTATGGGGAGTGATGTGATATCACCGGAAGGGGGCGAGAGGGGGTAAAATAAGCCAGCATAAATTTTCCAACCGTTTCAAGGAGATCAGAGGAGGAACGAAAAAAAGCTCAGGGAAAATTCTGTAACAGTGGACGTTGAGGGATCTTCGCGAGGATTACAGTGACGGTGCAGGATTTGAGCGTCGATTAAATTTAGACGAGTTTCGAGCAGAAATTGTAAAAAAAAAAAATGAAAAAAATTTTTTAACGATCCCATAGTTTTTTTTCAAATCCATAAAAACGCGAAAAAAAAATCGCTCTTCAATTCCCCTTGCGACAATTGGCACTGCGTAAGACTTAAATAGGAAATCGGACGTGTAATGCTTCTTCTCGTAAAAGTAAATATCCTACGGAATCGATAGAGAAATTGGTCTTGCATGAACCAAGCGCACTTTTGGTCTATGTATTTTTCTATGATACGCGTATCGACCGATACGTATTCGTCTAGATCGGTACGTGTATTAAGTGCGTGGTAGCGAATCTTCAGGGCTTCCTAGACGTATCTAGAATATCGAGACGGTTTTCCGATAAGGCTATTCCATAGCCAGGCTATCCTCTACGAGACGTTGAATTTTTCTTATACTTTCTGTCTCAACGTTTTCTTTTCCTATTCTATGTATCTCAGACCGTTACCCGCGATTCCTTCGGCTCTTAAAATGAATCCTGGATACGTGAAATGCGAATGCTCAACCATGGACATCTCGATTACCTGTAATACCTTAGCTGAAGTTTCTCACTCGTAATGGAGGTCGTTGAAGGATCGTGGTCTTACCTTTACAGCATAGGGACGCATATAGGCTATTGTTGAGTTAACGAGGCACTTTGAGTTTCCTACCTGAAACAATGAGACAGACATTTTTTAGTAAAAGCAGAACATGGCGTCAATTTTATTTTATATATTATACCTGTGCAATGGGTTGTATTAAGAGAATTTTTTTTACTCCTTGATTTCTGTGGTTTTGGAGCATAATAAAATGGATCCTCTTATTTCGTTTTTTTTTTTCCACAACTTATTTAGCTCGCATGGTAAATTGAACGAGGAATTTCATTTTACCGGATGAGAGGAGGTCAGCTGCCGAAAGAAAGGTTTCAGGAAGAATGCAATATTCTAGCGTCCGAGACAAAGAATGTCATCTGGATGTGGATGAGGATACCCAAATGAAATTCAATATGGCAGGCGTTTGAGGAAAGTGGTCGCCCTTATACGGGTGACGAAAGTGCTACTTGTTATGGGACCTTTCCCACTGCGAAAAAAGACACATTATTACGAGCCCTTCGGAAGGGGAAGATAATTCAGGGAATGCACAATTTTTGCAAATGGCCAAATGAGAAAAAATATCGGAGAAATGTTTTTGCAAATTCTTTGCAAATTGCAATGAATAACGCACGGTGGGAATAAATAAAATATATTTTTCAAAATTTTATTTTTTAAAATTTTTCATTATTTCTAGTTCTTGACGTGGTTCTCTTGTCACCCACAGGCAAATTGGTATCCATTGTTTGTTTAATGGGGTTGCTAATTACCCCATACCACAATGACGTTCCAAAGGGTTTAGGGATTAAATAGATTGGTTGGCATTAGTCTGCGGCAGAGTTAGAAGCTTCGTGGGGTTCTACAGGGTGTCTCGTTTGATACGTTCTGTTAGACACGGTAATTTATCAAAATACGTTGGTATTCAATAGCGTCGTGGTTTTCCTGAAATTTCCGCATTCCGCAGAAATTTCCACCCCTTGTACATAACTTTTGGATTATCTTGTACCTGAAAAAAATTTCATCATTTTTATACCCTGCTATCACGGTTTTCCTCTCGTTTCCCGTTTCCACGGTACATTACGCGAAACGTCAGAGAAAGAGGTCGGATTTTTTGTCTCGAGTAAAAAAATAACAGTCATAAATTGCAGCTGGCGAGGGTAGTAAGTAGCGAAGGGTTGTTTCAAGAAAAAGAAAATTCTTGAAGGATAACAAACTGTCAGTAACTTAATTAAGTGTATATATATATATATATATATATCACGCGATATATACAGTCAAGACGATCAGACGTCATCCAATTGAAACAGCCTGTATACTGCAATTCCGGACGTTCTGAATGGCCCGAGTGGCTCTGCGGGCTTCGTGATATCTGTGGGACCAAATGCACGTGGTAATGGCCTTGCAGGAAGGGTTGAAATTAATTATAGAGCATTGTAGTTATCGCAAAGCCAACCGGAGACCAAGAGAGAAGGAAACAAAGAGAAGAGAAGAGACACGAGAGAGACACAAAAGAGGACCAGGATGTTTGGCCGGCATAGAGACTTTAGACAATTGCATCGTTCAATGTGTCCAATTCAATAGAATAACGTACGTATACCGTGTTTCGTAAAGAGACATTAAAATTTTTCAAAAATATCGTAAACTTCGTAAAAATATTTTTGAAAAGCATTCCCTACGTTTTCAACGCTCCACAGATTTTTCTCAAACATATCTATACGTGTCGCCGTTTCTTTTAGATAAATTGCATTCGACAGTCCAGGCACGATCGCGAGACCATACCTAAAGGTCTTTCGAGTCGAATCCATCGGATACGTATCGCTCTTTATAAAGGGCGATGTGCAAGTTTCTGTATAGGTATGGCTCATGGCACGGCGCATAGTGCACATTTTCAGAATGCATTTTCGTGCTGGGTATTCAACGAGACAGATATCCGTGTTTTGCTTGGATGCTATTGTATGGTGAGTTTGGAGGACTCTTTTCGGTCGTAATATCTCAATGGCACTGAGCACCGAGCTTCCTACAAGCCGAATCGTTCCTACTTCACTGACAGACTGAATAGTTTCTGTATTCGACAGTTTTACCTTCCCATATACGTATATCTTTCACGTGATCACATACGCATAGTTCGCGTCTATGCTGTATAAGGTATACGACTTTTTCAGATAACAGCAACAAATAGATGAATTAAAAAAAAATACACATCCAAATCAAAATCCATGTGAATAATAAAAATTGCAAATTTTTCGAAAATAAATTTTCTAATTAATTTCAAATATTGTCAATTAAATACTCAACCCCCGTCGTTAAAAATTTGCAAAAAAAAAATTCGCGACCTTTCCTGAAAACCGTATAATTCCTATGACACCCTATCGCATGAATCACGAACGTAAACAGGATTTCGCGATCATATAAACGGTGGCACGTAAATTCACGAGAAAAATAATGCTAAACGACTTTAACGGTCCAAACGTATCTCGATACCTAATATCATCTTAGCAGATGCTAAGATCGACTCGTCTCAAACACGCATTCTATATCGACAGAAAATGGTTCATCTATTGATAGTTTATAATGTTTTTATTATCATGATCTCTCGTAACGATTTTTTTTCTTTTTCTTATACTCAACGACTATCGCCTGAATCACGTTCAGTACTTATATCACAAGCTCCCAAAGTATCCAAACTATTGTATGGGTCAATCGAACCAGTAGCCAAAATTCCAGCAGTTACTATCAAAATACAGTAACATACGCGAACAGCCAGAAATCAATGCTCTATTATGTGTATTATTACCATACATTTTACTTCTGTATATTATTGCAACAAATTTTTTTTTTATCACATAGTAAATTTGCAAAGATATTACGTAATGCACAAATCTACCACTGTACGTTATCTACCCTGTCCAAAGGCATAAATGATATAAAATATGAGAGGCAGAATGCTCGGGTAAAATTTTATTAGAAAACTTCTCTACACCAAGTGGATAAGTAGTGAGGCATAAACTCGTACGCATACGAATTCACCCACGTGGCGTGCGGTCAAATAAAAGTCTGAAATTGGCGTAATATACGTTATAAAGCATCAGCCACGAGATAAAGGGGTTGCAATGCGAATGGAGTCCACGACACTGTACTGTACAGTTGTATGGATAAAGTACACTACTTAAGTACATATGTTACGTAGATACTTCTTTTTCGTTTAAATTCTTTATTGCAGATTTTTATTAAAAAATTTTTTTAACATTTTTTTTATTATGTTACAAATTATTTTACAGTCTGCGTAAAGACGACCGACACGTTCTTGACCCAAGATATAGATATCTTGTAAGGTTTCTCGTTCTACTTTTGAGTATTTCGAGAAAAAAAAACGCGTAGACATTCTCACGTGTAAAATTAAAGGGAAACACTTTGTCTTTGAAGCACGTACGAAGGCGAGAAAAACAACGTGAGACACCCTGTTAAAGATTTTGATTGGTTCCTATGTTTTGCCAGGAGATCAGTATCGTCTCGTAACTTTTAACAAACGTATCGTTAAACTGGGTCAACGATGTTTCCCTACGAGTTTTTTAAAAGAGATATGGACGTTCGAGAACTCACAATAAAGAGTAGATCTATAAATCCTGGTACGTTAAGTCCGTATAACTTTTCTTGGTATCAGTTCTGGAAGTACCATGGATTTAGGATGTGTGACTATATAAACAATTGAAAAGGTTCAAAATTGGCTCCAAGTCACAATAAGATACAACAGCAATTACTACGTATCGACCAATTATTCCACACCGATGTCAATTCAAAGTAAAAGATACAGCATCTTCCGTACCAGCTGCTGAGAAGATCAGTGCATAAACTAATTTAACTGTATACATGAAAATTTTAATATTCATAAAATACAAAAAATTCAAATATAATTTCTCGAAATATATCATAAACTTCGTTTACCGTATATATGTGTGTATAAATAAAATTTACAAGATTTTTTCAAAATCGCCAAAAAAATTGTGTATCTCTATACCATTGCTCCATCAAGATTTCCAATAAAAACGTGACAACGCTCGACAGCGGTCGATCACACGTCTAGTCGGATACGAATGCTGGTTTACGATCCAAAATTAGATTTTAACGTTCCCTCCTGTTACCAAGTACCAAAAGCAGTGCACGTATCATCCGGGAAGAAGATACTGCAAGAAGAGGATCTGAAAATAATTTTTTTTTTATACCAGCGACTAATCAGTCTTAAGTAACCAAATTGAAAAGCGTTTCGAGTTACACGATTTATAATAATAATAATAATTACCACCCCCCCCCCAGTAAAAGCCCATACATATATATGTATATACCCAATGTTAATT
This sequence comes from Cephus runcator, assembly GCA_030142495.1. NCBI lineage: Eukaryota > Metazoa > Arthropoda > Insecta > Hymenoptera > Cephidae > Cephus > Cephus runcator. The sequence goes on from JARQTC010000548.1 coordinate 72,694, forward strand.
CAATTCGAACCACAGATTTCAGTACGTATACTCAGCGTATGCATAACTACAAGTGCAAATGCACAGAAGTACCAACCCAACCGAATAAACTTCTCCGTCCCAAGTTAGGGTTCCTTTCAGCAAGCGTAAGTCTCATTAAAATCTAAGAAGGGTGAGCTCGGTTTACCCTGTCAAAGAGCAGTCCGACCCCTCACCCCCCCCTACCCCCTCCCACGAAAGGTCACGACAATTAGTTTTCTTATCCTTAACCGTCCCCTTGTATTCAGAACCCCATCGGCAACCCAGCCTGGCAACGTCGAGAACTATGCGAAATTCGCTGAGGGAAGTTGTAAGACACCAAGAAATTCAAAGTGAAAACTTTCCGTCTCTACGTCACTTTCGTCATACAGTATATAAGTTCCACGTTGCAGGTACGACACACGCCATCGTATAAATACCGTACAGTAAATTCCACGGGGAAATAAGGAATTTTATCCATCTCATCCTCGATCTTGACTCGGGTATACGAAGAATAGTTGAGCACGATACCGTTTGATGGAGTGCTACCAAAAATGTTCATGTTCTACAAAATCCAATTTCACCTCCCTCGTTACGCGGATATTTTCTTACGCCGTTGAGTCAAGCTGAAACCGAGTCGATAATTGGCGGCAACACGAAACGAAGACGAGGCCAGGGCATGCATCGGCTGGCTCGCACGAAACATTAAAAAGCCATTTAGTCTGACTGGTATCGAGGGAAACGGGAGAAAACTCGTAGACGGTAGGTAAAACGGATTCCTGTATCGGTTGGTACCTACTTTGGCCACGTAGTCCGACATTGGCTTTCTGTCTGCACAGGTACGATAGCATACCCCGACTACTACGTGCACTTACGTACTGGGACGGATCGACTGGCAGCCAGGCAGACGGACCGACAAACAAGCAAGCCGATGGACTGGTAGACGTGTAGGTAGTAGAGTGAGTGCGAGAGAGAGGGAGATATACACATATATAGAGCTACTGAGAATGAGAGAGAGAGAGAGAGAGGGAATATATACATATCTATACTATACACGCTCTCTCAAGTGCTAAACAAACCTCAGTAATGCAGAACAGCTAAAGTTCCATCGTGATATCTTTATGACGAGCATCCGCACGAAGCACCGTTTATGATGATGATAATGATGATAATCATCATGATTACTGTTTAGGGTTGATATTGTGACCTCTCGTTTATCTCCTTTTGACATTTGCTCGTTTCCAGGTACTTTCGCTATGGTGTAACGGGACGATTTTTTTTTTTTTTTTTTAATCAAAGCTGATGTTATTACTTGAGTGCACTGATAAGGAAATTTGGAATTTTTATACGGGATTTCTTTTTAGTAGCGAATATCAACGGGGGGGACTTTGACTGAAAAGTCCTGTAGCATAAGTCAATATGGCGAACACTTCGCAGATGCACCTCCGCACCAGCAACTCTCAAACCTTGTGTCTCGGAACGCGACTACGGTCTGCAAAAATACTATGCAGAATCGATACATAACCGGCTTCGGAATTGCATATACGTAAATGCATCTGTATACGGAGTCCTATATGTTGCGCAGACGTTGCATGACTACAATGTATTTTACGAAGCAGCCGAATAGTAGGAGCAGTAGGTACAGACTCTAGGGAATTTTTAAGAAAAATCTAGTTACTTCCTGGCTTTTCTAGAAATCGTATTTTTATTATTAATGAATATTTTGATTAATTTTTTATACATTATTTTTTAATGTATCGCATTCAGATGCATTTTAATCTCAGTCCCGAATTGTCGTTTGGAACTTTCCTACCCAATCGTAAAAGATTGCATGGACTGCAACTGTAGGTGGAGTTGAAAGTAGAGAGGAAAAAAGAAAAAATAAAGAAAGCAGGAACGGAAACGCCAACGTCCGTCGCCCCCTCTATAACATGGATTCAGCTTCTTCTACTTGAACAGTAGTACCAACTTGATATATACGTATCCATTAACAAGACGCATTATGTAGAAATAGATATAACACGTTGGCCTATACCAGGAAGAAAATGTCCCAAGAGTCTCAAAGGGTGGTTTCACTCAATGCGATTTATACGCGTATACGTAGAACGCAAAAGTACTGGAATTGTATATTTTTTATTATTCTCCTACAACAGGACTTTACTTTTTTTTTTCTCAAAAATCTATTGAATTTACATATATCTATAATCCCTCGGGAAAACACGTTCCACGCGTTACGCAGGAGGAGTATCCAGAAGCAAATGCACTTTCCTGATTCTTCAGACACGTGAAAAATATTCCGTCAGCCCGTACAATGCCCAGGGCACTTTAGATAGTCAAATTGGGAGATAAGATCTGCATCTAGGATTCTGGGAGGTGTTGGGCTTATATGGTCTACAGCGTATCACCCATATCAACTGTGTGTCCTGTTCCACAATATGTTGGGATATCAAAGGGGTGGGTTCCCATCGTAATTTCGTCGGGCTTGTTCGGCCCTCGTGGATACATTCTCGGAAAGCTCTTGAACCGTTCGAGATTAAACGTTAAGCTGTGACGCTAACTATCCCTGTGATTAATGGCAGTGGATGGGTCCATGCAGAAGAGCGACGAGTGTGGAGCGAACGTGGCATAGCGAAGGATGACAGAATTTGAGTCTTAATTGGAGGTTAAAGAAGTGTTATCGTGACCGTGTAATTAGCGTACTAGAAAAGTCATTAGGTGGACGGTTACTCGAGATGTAAGGATGGACGAGAGGAGAATTAAAGTTGAGATTAAAATAACAGAGAGGCGCAGCATCCAATTTCCCTCGTATCGCTATCGGATTCGCGGAATATAATCGGATATCGAATAACACTGAATCGACGTTAACAAGCGATTCTACGAATTTTTTTAATCAACCTCCGACAATGTAAGGCGCTTATGAGATAATTGGATACTTTAATTTTGTCAATGATACCCAGCGGGTGGGGACATTTTTCAAAGAGAAATCAAAATTATACATAGGGATTGTATCTGTTTCGTTTGCATTCGATATACGCATATATGCATAACAGTATATAATAGACATTTATGCATACGAAGCGGCTATAATGTACTGGGTGTATCAAATGGAAAGGGATGAAATTTTAATTTTACAAATTTTCTAACTTTTATACGCGATTTACATTCTTCGTGGGAATAATTTTGGAAAATTTTTCATTCCTATGAAACGACCTGTAGAACGTTACCGGTGCGCAGGGCGCGTGTCCAACTATGATAATGCTGTCGTAGGTATAACGGGTGTATGAATTGAATCGGATAAGTACACCCACGCGGGTAATCGCAGACAGATCCTTGGTACAATTCCGCAGCCTCTGGTTTGCATACAGCCGAAAGAATGGCATACGGTAGTTTTCTTGGGTCGTTCGTTAAACAATTTCAGGGCTTTTAAACAAGCCGTTTGTTCGTAACGATAATTGCGAAATGCAGAGGTCTGTTATAGCATTGTACGTATAATGGCGCTATCGCCTTGAAATACCACGTGTGTGTATATAGGTAGGCAATCCTGATTATGTTGTTGATCCTGCATACCGTTGCACGACTGGTCACCGTCATAATAGCTGGAACCTTTTTATCCAGTCACGTTACGAAATTGTAAAGCCAACGAAAATTTTTAATAATTCATTAATTCTCAATATAGAGAAAGTCTGTACCTTGTATATTCTCCTCGTCTCTCTCGAACGAATTCGAGGCTGTGGCTTATGCATACCTTCTGGTAATAACTGCTTAAATAACTCAAAGATTTATACATGGACTTTAATCCAGACTAGATCCATAAGCAGCACGTGCGACGACCTTTAAGTTTGAAGAAGGGAGACTTGCCCGAGTCCCCGTCTTCGGTAATGCCTCGATAAATCACGCTTTAATTATTTCGTAGGCATTAACCAAATATTATCTCGTGAAAGAATGTCACGGGGTTGGTTATGAATTTTGGGAAATTAGTGACTGGCCCTTTTTGGCATTATAACGCCGAGACTAGCAGATGCTCGAGCTTATCGTTAGTAGGCAGCTGAGCGAACCGCCTTAAAGACGGTTCGTACTTGATTATTTTAGAGAAATAAAATTTTCCCTAAAATTTTTTTTTTCCTATCTATCGAGGTCATAGTCAAAATTTATGCTGGTACTGGTGATTGAAAAGTGTATATACTTTTTTTTTGGATTTACAATAAAGAGTCTATTTATATTGAACTTTGGATTTTGTGACTCAGATAAGGCTTTCGTTAGATATACGTATATATATTTGTCTGCTTGAGTATTTCGATTCCCCATGCACTCGCTAAAGACCCGATGGCTTGATTACTCTTGCATCTCCATTACCCGTATGTTTAAGCACGTGCGGAGGGAATTTAACAATGGTGGGAGAGGAGGTAGAAAAGCATAACGCGTCGTGCAATTAACGATCGCTAATGAGACGTATGCAAATTTCGAAGAGTTAAAGCTCCGAGCTTTATTTTTGTACTTTAAAATTTTTCCCTATTTGTTTTCTTATGGCTGTTGTTATATTTTTATTTTTTATATATGAACTTTTGCACGACCCTGTATATGCATGTATATATTTATATATAAAATAATATATATATATATATATATATACAAGTGTCTCGACTACTGAAGACTTTAAGACGTGTCGAGTTCCTCGAACTCACAACAGTCATTAAGAGTCATTAGCCTTCGACTCGCATTTGCGCTCCTTGCTTGGCATCGCCCCGAGTGCTAATTTCAACAGCCAACTAATATTCCACACCCTGATTTACCTGACGAGACAGAAAGAAGATGTGGAAAGAGATAAAAAAAATAATTCATCCCACGCAACTCAGACTCGTCATCGACAGCTTATAAATTTCACCGTTGTGAACGTAGCCTAACGTAACACCAATTGAACAGTTGCGTCAACTGAATATACATTAAAAAATATCTTTGAACGTCTCTATCACTCATTACGAAGACCAATGGCTCTACTATCATTCATCCCTTTGACGTATCCGACACCGGTATCCGATATAGGAAAAACGTAAAGAAATAGTACTATACGGTATACATAAAAAAATGTCCAATGATTTGCGCAACCGAAAAATGACGTGCGTCCAAATCAAATTACGAATGATAATAAGCATATTCTTCGAAAATTTTTTTTTTTTTTTTTTCGAAATCACGAAAATTCGTTTACACTTTTTATTCGTACATACCGTTCAAGACTATTGCGCCACCCTTCCAATTTTCCAGAATTGTAAATTGCTCTGGAGTTCCTCGACGTCACCAATTCCGTTTCGGCCATTACTTAAAGCTCCGGCGATTCCGAGTACTACCAGAACGGCAGTACAGTAGTTGAGGTGGAAGTAAATAAAAGAATGAAGTAAATGGAAAGTTGGCAGAACTTTGTAACCCATTGCCGGAATATCCTATTAACCCGTGTATAGTATATGCGTAGGGCACAGTGCCTGTAAGAGGGAGAACGAAAGGTATTTTAGGAAGAGGATTGGTATACTCTCGTAAGTAATGTAGCGTAGGATAATAAATAAGAATGAAGCTTCGATTAAAGTGTCTTCCTGCTGGTGGGCCCAGATAGGTAAGTAGTAAAGTTGGGTATAAGATGAAAACAAGGCGACGATGGTGATTTCGTTGGTGAATTTATGGCTGGTAATAGTTCGAAATAGTTCAAATGGTCTAAGGACTTTAAAATGGCTTCTCGCGTGAAGAATTCAAATGCTTGGTATAACGCTATATAGGTACGGTAAAGAGAAAGCACACGTCATCGTCATTACGGCGGATACGGATTCTTTCAACATGCACGAAATATGTAAATACATATAGTACATGCATATATATATATATATAAAGTGGGGTAATCTGTAGTGTGATACCATAAATAATGGTTATGGAACGAAGACACGGTGGCTTGATTACGAATCCAAGATTTCGTTCTCCGATAGGACAACGAGAACGACCTGGAGGCGGTAGAAGATCCTCTGCTCTTTGGGAGCGCAATGTGACGTTCACCAGGTCGTAATTGGAGTGTCCCGTTTGGATGGATAAAGGCCAAAGGATCTTTTATTTCTCGTGGGTCCATACGAAGATGATATCTTATATACGGAGCAGCAGGAGCAGCTAACAAGCGACTGACCCTTAATGATTTGAGTGCTGGGCCTTATTTGGACGCGCGTTAAATTAATCCGGCTTATTGTGGGACTTTTTATTCGTGGGTGGAAAATGGGTTGTAGGGGGATAAATTATTTTTTATTTAAATAAATTGACGAAAACAACAGGAGTCTATATTCTGTCCAAAATTACTTTAACATTCATAGCTTCTTTTTATAGATAAATTATTCGCGTTATATTTTTGTATTTATTTTAATAAATTTTTGAATCTATTTTTTTGAGGTAGAATACGTTTTTTTTTTTAATAATTTAAATAATTTAGATATAAAGCTTCAGTCGTAACTACGGTCAGGCGAAATCTTGTTGGGATTACCTTGCAAATTGTGTACCTTGTCTTGAGTGGGTCTTGGGAATGGTTGGGGATTACTGTGGGAGTTGGAAAAAAAAATAAATAACTACTTCAGGGAAACTCGAATTTTTTATTTTGAGAACAGAGAGACAATTTACTTTTTTTTATAATCCATAGATATAGATATACATCGGAATCGTGACTGGACCCGGTGTCAATATCCGAAAAAGAGGTCCAGGACTAGGTAAGGGATGATTTTCTTGGTGCTGTTAATCAGTGACTTGGAAACCTTAGAAAAGCCTTAGGAAAGCTTTTGGGAGGATCCTTAGAAAAATTAAAAGGAGCCCCCTATGTGGCACCTTCGTTACCCTTAGATATATAAATTATCAGTGACTGGACTTAAAATCTGACAAAGAAAGGTATATGAAATCCCACGAAAAAAAGAAGGTACGAAATTATTATTGATCATAAATCGATCGCAGATCTCTATAAAAGCGTGACAGGATCATTGTTATTAAATAGATCAGTCGACAGTGAACGTAGCTTATATCTTCTAAATGGGATTGTATGTCATTCCCGACACAGTAACCATCCCTGGACAATCATAAAGTACCTGTAAAATATAGTCAAGGGAGAGTCAAGGATATCGATCTCTGGTTGATCCATGATCGAGAATCGTAGATTGCGAGTTAATTTGTCGGTCGGTCGCGGTTCGCACAACCCAAGGGAATTTAGAGGGTGGAAATCAGCAGGGCTCAGCCATAAGGTAACAGGCGTGCTTAACGGCGTGTGAGTCTGATTACATTTCTCCAATGATCTATAGATCGCTGTCACGCGACAGTCGTAGAGCGTGAAACGGGATGAAAGTTTGAAAAAAAAAAAAAAAAAATTGAATCGTTCAATAGCATAATTAAAAATAAAAGTTTTCAACGTCCACCCTAAATCGCTACGAAATTAAACACCCGGTAGATACTGCTGGTCCATTTGCCACGTGGAAAAAGGAAGCTGGAAAATATACCGAAATTCGAGCGTGATAATGAAGTTTCCAACAATAACGATTGTCCGGGGCTTGTGCCAAAGCAAGGGTAAAAATAGTCTCAGCCAATTGCCGTAATTGTCCTATGGGGATGCTGCGAGTCCCCGTTCCGTAGTTACTTCTAAGTGGATTCGTTCGTACAGAGCTTTGTTCCCGTTTACATTTCGCTTCCTCGTCTTCCCAAACCCGAACTCACCGGTCGCCACCCACACCCGCCGCCGACCTTCACGATCCTCGCTGAATGCCCACTGGTAATTCGATATTTTCATTAGTTTCGTAATCCTAGATTTTCCGAGCCATCTGCCACTCCTGCCCAACCGCCCGCGTCATCTTGTCAGCGCCATTCTCCTCTCCTTCCAATCACCCGCAGTACCATCCAACATTTCCTGGACCATATCTAGGGGGAGTCCCTCCATACGTCCAGCAGGGACCTCAGTCGGCAGGAGATCACCACAAGAAATAATATCTATTACCGGTGCACCCGGTCACGTATAACGAGACAACTTGTAAGAAGCTCAATAAAAGTTGGCAAAGAAAAAAAAAATCCTTTCTTTACCAAAACAAGAAAGAGGACTTTTCTCCAGATGAAAAATCCGAAATCTTAACCCCCAGTGCGGAGGGTATGTCGAGTATCGCGACCGTAGGTAGGTAAACGATGCCGCCCTATAGTGCTACGAAAATAGTATACTGTAGCGAGCAAGAAAAATAAGCGGTATCCGTGGAAAGCTCGAAAGCACGATGAACGTTTGGCTTTTGTAATTGAGGAAGCGGAAAGATAAAGGATGCTTGTGTAAAAGCTGTGCTTAAGGCCAGTGTGTTTTCTCGTACGTACCTGCTCGACCCTTGTTCACCCACGAGCAACTTTTAAGGGTACTTATGCACCTAGAAGACCACCCAGCTTTTTGCAAACGGATATAACTGATTTTTCGTTTCAAGACTTTTCAAAAGTTCCTTCGGAGAGACACCCGAGCCGAGCTTTAAGATTACGATTTCTTTGTACAGACACGACGATAGCTGTACACAAGAATGTCGCAGCATCGATCCCGACTTGAATTGCTGGTAAATCTTCTTATAGCAATTTGCAGCACAAAAGCGAGCTTGAATAAAGCGAGGGGATGTTTATGAAACGCGACGAGGTGAAATAATAACCACGAGCAAGGAAAAAGTAGAAGAAAGGTTCGTGATGAAGAACGAAGAGAAAAGGAGGATGGAAAAAAAAGTCGAAAAAAAAAAAATAGCGATAGAATCTTGGATCGCCATATACAAGCTCGTGGGTTATAAGATCAATTGGATCATTTGGCTCCCTATTGTCAAAGCACGGATCGGGTGTTTTCATCACGACCTCGGACGTGAAATTAATTTGATAGTCCTTCGTACGTGATAAACCTAAAAAGTAGTAATTTTTTTTCTACGCATAAATTTTAATGTCATCAAATATATATTACGTGATACATTTTTTATTGATTTTTATCCAATCTGATTTAATACCCCCACCATAGGCAACCTGTCATTCCAAAGTGTTGTAAGACTTTTCAATGGACGAGTTTAATGTTGTCTAAAGACACTCGTGTCGACGTGATCCCTGCAGGAGTAGATCCGACGACGGGCACGCGACCGTATGATTTAGAACGGTCGATTTACAACGTAACGCCGCCGCGTGGTATAGTCACTCCCAAAATATCGGTTGGTGAGGAAAGAGAAGACGCCGGCTGGCAGCAGACACGTTAGAAACGCCCACGCGCTCTTGGACTTACGGACACGAGTGACAGCTCGGGAATTTAGGATTTTGAATCTCCGAAGAAGCACGAGCTGACTCACCGTTGATGTGAGTCCGTACGGAACGCGAGAAACAAGGGAGATTGCTGAGTTCATCGTGAATCACTGAACGAGGCCATTGTAGATGGTAGGTACGACTACGATTATATATTTCGTATTGGGGATTTCCGAGGAACGCTTTTATTTGCGTTTTAGGTAAAACAGAACTGATTTGGTACGGGTGAAGCGCACTGATTTTCCATTAGAAATTGGTAAATTTTAAACATAAGACAAAATTTTAACAGTAAAAAACATGGACGAGAAAATATTTACTCGAATTACCTGTGACGGTATAAAACCGGAAGTCGTTTATACGCCATTGAGATAATAACGTTCTGTCGTGAGACGACAGTGCTGACGTGCACGTTATTCCTGTGACGCGATGCAAAATTTCCCTGGGTATTGCCCAGGGAACGCGTGCTCTCTTTCTTGTTTCCGCGAGACTCGCCGGAAGCTACGGGGGTTTTGCGATTTTTCGTCCTTTCGGTCGGTACAGCAGGTACCTATGCGAGAGCGCCTGTTATACCTGAATCTTTGATGAATATTTTTAACGTGTATCGAATAACCCTCAGCGGCAGGAAGTTTCTCGTGATTCCGGAAGTCGAGGATCATGCGAACACTGAGTTTCGTGAAAACTGCATTTCTACCATGCAAAACGTGCGCCGGTCCTCACAGTGTAAAAATACATTTTAATGGGATCTCGTAATAAGAAAATGGCATACTATAAGATTAACATCACGAACACCCGGTACGTGACGTTTCAGAATACAAGACGGTGGATGAGTAAATATTACATGAAAAGACCTGTATACAAAGAGGGGGAAAAAAAAAAAGAGAGAAATATGCCAGAATCAATTCTCTACCTTTCATCGTCAGGATTAAATACCGAATAGCCGTTTCATAGAGCACTCGACGAAGCTCGTATTTGTTTTATATTTTCCTCCTCTTTTTTCCATCCCTCTCTCATCATCATCCCTTTTTTCACTCTGCTCCTCCTGCCGGAATCAAACAAAATTTCAAGCACTCGCATGACCCCCGTCAAAGCTTTCGAAAATTCAACATGAACCCTTCAATCCACTGTATACGCATTGTTGCCCAAGCGAGCACATCCACTCGACGATTATAACGTTAACCGGACTACATTCGTATTTCTAAATATTCTGCACGCACATTACGAGAAGAATTCAACCGGGCGTAACTTTTTGAATTTCCAATAGAGGAGGTGGGGTGGAGAAGGAATCTGGGCTATTCGCGAGTTACCGAATTGTTTTCCAATCTCGTAAATATCTGCCGCGGCGGGGGGGGGGGGGGGGCGGGGGGGGGGGGGGGGGGGGGGGGGGGGGGGGGGGGGGGGGGGGGG
>JARQTC010000548.1:83392-98899 GCA_030142495.1 Cephus runcator
GTAAATATCTGCCGACCCCCCCCCCCCCCCCCCCCCACTGACCGTTCTCCCTCGACCCCCCCCCTCTATCTATATCACCCACCGCAGAAATATATAGTCAAATGAAAAATAGAAAATTCTAAAAATAAAGGTTGAATCTCATACTGCCCGAGTTTGTCGTAAAATTTAATTAACTTAACGAACGCACCGGCACGCGACAAAACACGACGCCGAGAAGCGATGCACGAGTGCAGTCAGCACTTGAAGGTAATTTCGCACAGAGATAAGTATATATATATATATATATGTATATAGTGTACAGTGTATCTTCCTATGGAATTTTCAGAAAGCCCCTAACGAGTTTTTCAACGCGGTCCCAGGCTGAATCCGTCGCGTGCATTATGGAAGCTACAGTGGCGCCCCGCTCGGAAAACGGCAGAAACAGTTGGAAGGTAGAGAAAAATGTTGAACGAAAAAGGTCTGTATTGACGTAGGAAGAAAAAAAAAAAACATTACCAGCGGTACATAGAGCGGGCGGCGTAGGAGGGTGGGTGGGAAAGGAAAAATACAATTTTCGGGGACGCGACGAGGTAGCGCGATTCAGGAATACCAACCTGCAGCGGACAAACAAACGGGGTTAATTAAAGCCCCGGGTCCGCAGGGCCCCGGAGAACAGAATAGAATTCGAATACAATGCAAAGGGCGAGGGTCCTGGGACACGCTTTCTATTTGGACACCCCTACGCGTGCAAAAAAATTCCATCGACCATGCATTCGGATAGATGGGCATTGAAATACGTCACATGCCTATGTTCAGGAATATCAGTATACAGATACAGCCAGTATATAAATTGGCATTTCTGTTACGTATAATTGACACTGGCTAAACGAGAAAACTTATTTTTAAGCCTGGCTTCACCCTTTCACGGAACTCATCGAGGAAATGAATTTTTTAATCCCGGGATCAGCCGAACAATTAAAAAATAATGACACAGGTATTGTTGGCGGACTTGAGAAAATTTGTAAAAAAAAAATAACCCAACGAAAATGTGCATTTGCACAGTCAATGGGCGTTAGTAAAATCTATAGACACAGATAGTTGGCTACGTTACGCTGTGGTCTGTAGCTAGTGGCAAAGTTTGTCCCGTCCAAATATTCGTAACGTGACGTTTATCAACGTGGCAGCATATTCCGTGTTGTTTTTCGATAACTGTACGTCGATTTTCTAAGATTCGAATCGTAAGATTTATGTCGTCCAATTATTATTCCCCGAGGATAGGACAAGCCATGGAGCTTCCCCGAATGATTTTCACTTGGCTGCGTTACGCGATACACTGAACGAGCCAACGACTTCCCGAGTCAATTTGTTCGGCTTGTTGTGACAAACGTTGAACCATAAAGACACGGCTATGGCTGAAATAGACGCGTTTAAGTGGCCAATGCGTAAACCAAGTGTCCGGACTAAAAAATTCCATTGGCACGTCTTTGTCGTTTCTGCTATCTTAGGAGTTTTCGTATTACTAGAGTGGCGATTGATTTTAATTAAACAATAAATCGATAGTATCGATCGTCGACTGACTATCTGGTACAGTTAATTAAAATTTTTTATCACTGCACAATCATACGACTCTACCTACCTCACCACAAGACCGCAAGACATTAATGAAATCCACATACGTATATTATGAAGCTCAAATCTTTTTTCTTGCCATAATAAAGTAGCACCCGTTAGACAGTATTAGCTTTGCCTACTTTATCCCGTCCCATTCGACTGGTCTACTGGTAACGCGAGACACTCGCCAGTATCTGGAGAAATAATGGGAATCCGAGGGATACGGTGGGGCTAAAAGGGTTAAAATGTAGGCCATTACGCATTCGGAAATACTCGTAACTCTGCGGGTCTTCTGGCTCCGTTTCGTGACTGGTCCTCAAGTTAAAGATACAAAACGACGGTGTACCGGGATTGCACAAGAGGTACGAGGAGGAGAGCTTTAAAGCTCCCGGTATGAGGAAGAGGACAGGTGCATCCGAAACTAGAAGGATTTAGTCCAGAATTAGCCGACTTGGACTGGTAGCTTTTTCGCAACAGGCTCGTTGAGAAGAAGAGCTTCCGACGGAAATAGTACACGTGACTAGCGGACCACCGGGTGTGTTTCTAGTATGCGACCCTCGAGCAGACCCCCCCCCTATACACCCAGTGGGAAATTCGACTCTCGAATTATATTTCGAATACGTACAAACGGATGAAAAAAAAAAAAAAAACCTTGCAGATTTTATTTCCAAATTACAATGGCGCTTGGAAAATTTTTTTTTCCGAAAAAAACAACACTGACTAGAATCGCACAGATATATTGCCAGGGTGTTTATTTTTCTCTGACTTAACAATTGCCGCACGGTACACGTTCGGGGAAATTCGCAGGGTGTCGCGACGAGTGGGTTGTCTGGTTGTGTATAATAAAAATTGGCGAATTTGAATGATCGGGTGACGTGAGAATAGCGATGTGTCAATGATAAACACGGAAATCGAAATAGGTCGATTAGTAAAATTGCGCGAATAATTCCGCCTGCCACCCCCCTAAACCAGTCTAGCAAGTCTTACGACCTGTGAATTAGTATTAAGGGCAAAAGTCGCGACTTCGTTAACGAAGACTCTCTAAGGGAATTTCAGTCCAAGGAAGAATTCGGCAGCCGCACTAATCCAATTTACCACGGTAGCAGCCAGAATCCCAGAAACAATCCGAAGTTACACGACGTCGAAACAGCATCGTGCGTACCGGGTGTCCATTAAATAATGACGTATACCCGAACAGAAAGCTCAGAGGTTAGCGATATTGTTAATATTATAATAAAATCGATTAATCAATAGATCGCTATACCAGTCTTATTAATGCCTCCTCGAGACGCCCTTTCTCTCGGCGTTTAATCAAGGTACGATAAAGTTTTATCCTTAAAGGGCTGTGTCGATCACCCTAAGGCACGTAGGGCACGAAGGCGCGTGTGCTTGCAAGAGAAGCAGCGTTCAGCGTTTCTTGGGTAATTTTAGATCGGTAAGATAGCGTCTTTAGTCCGCGAGAGCGAGCGGCCGTACGGGAAGCCGAGCATGAATAAGAGAGAGAGAGAGAGAGAGAGAGAGAGAAGAAGAGAGGAAGGGAAAAGGCAGATGGAGGTAAAACTAGGGTGCGAGTGAGAGGGAGAGTAATGGGGAGTGTGTCTTGCGATGGTATATGCGTTCTGTGATAGTTTGCGTGTTTGTGTGTCTAAGGGGGAGAGAGAGAGAGAGAGAGAGAGAGAGAGAGAGAGAGAGAGAGAGAGAGAGAGAGAGAGAGAGAGAGAGAGAGAGGGTCGGTAAGGAGAGGAGAAGAGAGGCGGAGAGAAACTGAGAGGAGTGAGTGGTCTCTCGAACGCAGTTATGCCCGCCAGCTCTAACCGTGGTGCCGCCAAATTGAAGTTCCAGTTGTAAAGCCGGCATTAACGTAGAGTTTGAAAAAAATTGGCTAATTAGACGCCTAAACAAAGTAAATAAATAGATGAACTTGCGCGAGTCGAGTGTGGTGTCTGCGCGCGCATCGTACGTCTTCCGCGCTGAAAGCTCTCGTATAGGAGGGACGCGACGTTGCCGCGGACAAATGTGAACGGAAAGGAATTAAAAAGACGAGAAAAGCGTGCGCGTAAAAGCGGACGAGATAAAAAAGAAAAACGGGCCCGAGTCACTTGGGCGTAATAAAAGAGGCAAAAAGGAACGAGAGGGAAGACCATACGAGTAAGAAAGGATTGGAGCCGAATGGGGATACGTGAAATTTTTTAAAAAGGTGATACAAGTCTTGACGGTGTGCTGTTGGCTGGTACGAAATGAAAAAGTTGAGCTTTTAGTGCATCTTTTTTTTCTGAAAAAAAAAAACGGTGTCGGTAGGACTGTGTGTAATTTGTATTCACTGACGAACTCGAAACGTGCAGTTATCACCACGTGGAAAGCTCTTGGCAAAGGTACGAACGTTGGAGTATGAGTGCGACATTAAAAAATGAAAAAAAAAATGAAAAAATAAAAAAGTGAAAAATATTTCAATTTTGAATTAGGGTACAGCGAATTGAGCACCTGCAATCTCACCGCCATTCATGATTTTCTAATAGCTAAACGTGCTGCTGCTATACTTTCTCAAGAACTCCACTCGAGCGCTGGTCATAATAACGCGAAATGACTTCAAGTCGGCCATTCAATCCGAGCAGCGTGAGATGGGAGTGAGGTTGAAGGAAGAAAAAAAAAAGTATAAAAATATTTAAGAACACATGATACAGTTACTACACGTACACGTAACGTCATTCATTCATTAAATTGTTAGACACGTGACAATTCTCATTGACAATTCTGACTGTAGTGGAAATTTTTTATTCGACGTACGAAACCGTGCTTATTTTTTATAAGCCGTGGACGAAGTATAATTATAAGGGTGTTGAATTTTTAATACTAACGCTAACATTAGACTCGTTCTCATTAATGCGACAAGATTAATCTTCTGGTTCGCCCAGGACAGTTAACTTTTCCCATAGTAATTAGACGCTTATTAATTAGCTTATATGCTCTGGTTGGGTTATATCGAGTCGTGAAAAATGGGGCCACAGTCGCCCTCGCGATCCCACGAGCTTTGCTGTCGCTTACACTGCGAAAGCCTTAAAGTATCTAGTAGGGCTTCCAGTTCCGTATTAACTTGACTTACTTCATCGTAAATTATCGCGTAGTGTACAGTGCCTCGTTCCAGCAGTGCCGTGTATGCGTGACAATGACGAAGTGGCCATCCGCTTCGAGATCATTAATCAATGATACCGCGTCGCGGAAGAAATAGTACAGAGTGAACTTGGAGGATCCGTTGGAAATTCGTAAAAGAATTTTTTAAATCCAAAAATTTTCACGCTACGCGTCATATGCGAAAATTAAGAGAAAGTTGAATTTTCAAAAAAAAAAAATTTATTCGATGACCTAATCACGGTACTGAAAAAAAGTGTAAATAATTTTAAAAATTTGTCATGATTGCTAAAAAAAAAGGGGAGAATTAAAAATTGAAGATGCTACTCAAAACAGGTTAATAAATTTCGCGAAAAAATCTTTTATACTCAAGTATAAACATACTGTGTTTCCTATGTGATTCCCTTGTGATTTACATTAGATCAGCGATCGACGAGAATGATCTAACGCTTTTTCTTTTAACTCGCGATCGTTTGACGTGCGCGAGAGATTTTTCATGAAAATGCGAAATTCGCACAGATTTGCGAATTAGGTTAACGATAAAAGAAACGTATGAATTCCAGTTAGACTTATCCCATGCGAATGAGAAATGATTAATTTTTAATTGATCCAAGTGATATATTTTTCTTTAGATTTATAGCCTATAGATCCGATATAAAGTATATCAACAGTCAAAGGAATTGCTGACTCTACTGATTATGATAATTTCAGCCTAAAATTGATCCACGTAACTCTTCGATATTTCAGTATCCGCGAAATTGGACATTTCGAAACAACAGGCATGTTTCCATTGTCAAGAAGTTTATTCAAAGCGTAAGGAATGGTACTTGTCAGGCAAACGTGTCAACAAACAAGACTTAGCTGTACCGTTATATTGATTTGCCAAGAAATTGGTATGATAAATTAAAGGCATTCAAGCCCACGATAAAAATGGTCCATTAGTACACCTAACAATGACAACGATAAACAGAAGCGCAAAAATCACTATAAATAATTCGCATCCATATTTCGCATAACGAGATGCACAATTACATTGGCTAATACAAATAGATTTTATTAGCAGAAATTGAAGTTCCGCTAGTCGGGTTACTTATTACGATTGCGGTCCAGGTTATTTATATTTACAATTACAAGTTCCTACGTTGAGCTTTCCTAATGAGAATTTCCCCATGAAAATTCGCAATTCGTGTCCTGGTTCAATATAAATGTGAAGCCCTACCCAGTCGACATATTGAAGTGATTGTTATCATGGTTAGACTGTAGGACGGCAGTGCTTTGGTCCAGTGAAATTTTCAAGCAGATCGCTGAATTACCCGGGAAAACTTGGCGAGTTTCAATGTAAAATAGTCTCAAGACTGTCTGGCTAGTATTAAGCCAACTAGACGACTACGCAGTGTTTACGCTGCCCTGTCAGGCATTCAGGCGTGGCCAGGTTATTTTCGTCAAAAGAATTTAGTTTAAATCCTGCATTCTTGTCAACGAGAACTATCAGACCACGTGGTATAACATCGACGTTATCAACTGTGTCCAATCCGTTTTACTCGAGATTCAGGAGAATAAAAAAAATGAACTGGTCATATTTACAAGACCGCAGAGAATCTTTTTATCGTTTGTGAAAGAGAAACATGGTGGTTTTAAAAATGTATACTTACTTTACACAGAACTGTACCACCGGGGATATAGAATCGAGAAAACAAAAACAGAAAAATTATCCGATCAAATGTAATTTTTTCAAAATTTTCCTAAAAAAATTTTCAGGTCCCAAAAATGCGTTCGACGATTTATTATAAATATTTTGAATTATTAAAGTAATGATTAATCTTGTCCAACACCTCTATACTATATATATATATATATAAACTAGACTTGACGATTTCACGAAGGAAGATTCCCAGACACTTATTGAGAATTACCCCAGAGAGGCAGTGAATCCTGAGTTTAACCCACGCTTAAGGCCCCGACGATCGCTATCGGGAATTCAAGTTTAAATTGGAGGGTGGACCACTTAAGATTCGCTTCCTTGCAAACTCGAAAGTTCGGTCCCACTTCTAAGATCGGGATACCGCGAGATCGCAGCGCGAGAAGAGGAGCTTCGGCCGAAGGTAGAGTAGATGCGGTAGCAGCATCGCAATTAGACAGACGCTCTCGATCGAATCCAATTAGGAAAAGTCTGTTGGTTCTGAGGACTTTTGACAAGGGACTTTGCTCGGAATTATAACCAAAAGGCTCAGGCTGATTCCGGATATTTGTTCGTCAGCGTATATATACACTAGATTTCGCCTAGAGTACAATGCTTCTCAGCAGTTTGCAAAAGTCGTCGGGACGTCGACGTCGAGGGCCAAGAGCTTTCCGCTAGAATACGGGGTACAGAGGGTGGAGCCTGTAGTAAGTTTACGCGGTAAGTTTACTTTCGCACTTTCCAAAGTTTCAACGGACGCTTAACCCCAGAGTCCGCACAACATATATATATATATATACATATATATTGCACATACTAATACTTGGTCGAGCTTTAGACTTTGGGGAAATAATGCCCAGGACGTTACCCACTTCCTTTCAGAGTACAATTACGGCAATTGTACGTGAAATTATAAAAGCTCTGTATACCTTGAACGCCCCTCTAAGTCCTCCCCTGTACCAATGGGGAAGCTGTAATGAAACGGTGGCCGGAATAATGTTTATCCTACGATCTGAAAGGACGATGAGATCCCGTTGAAGAACAGTAACCCGGCAACGTTTTCTCGAGTGAAAGCTCTCACGGCCAAGTTACCCATAGACAAAAGCTCTCGAACGCGTTCAACCGTCCCTCGGAGAAATACGTGTTGACGCCACTTCAAGTTTGTTAAATTAAAAGATACGAAAAATTTGCATCGTTTAAAAAGCTCACAAAATATACCATCCGATATGCATATAGACGCTCGTTGGAAAACAATCGGTTTAAATGCGCCATCGGCAAAGTTTTGTGCTGCACCGTCGGCCATCTGTTTTACGTCGACCTCGCACAATCTATCGCGCATGCGCAACTGAAGTACCGACCGGAAATCGTTAAAGTTTCCACAGGCCACGTTTAAAACCGACAATTTTCCACTTGCGGTATCCAATGCACGTACGTGATATTGTTCAAGGGATACGGCGCGCGCGTTAGGCAAAAATAAATCTGGGGGATTTTACAATGATTTTACACCGTATCGTACCACGGCTAAACGCACAGATCTTCCCGAAGACTTTCGACAGATTTTTATCTGCGCTTCTTGAGTTCCCTTGTAAAAATATCAAGCACTTGTTACACAACGAAATTGACGGAAGTATAAAGAACTTGTAAATACATGGATTTATCATTTTTCCTAAGAAGTCAAAACCTCGGGTTGACGCGCTTTAACACCCCTGGGCGTTTACCGATATTTTCATCGTTTTCCACCGAGAGGCGACGACCGCGCGATCTCATCTCGTTAAAATAAAGATTTACGAGGCAGCGCGTGACAAACGATTCGCCGCGGTGCTGAAAATTCGGCAGCCAAACCACCGATGCTTCTTCGGACAGACCCGTGGCAAATTCTTCCTTTTTTTTTTCCTATGAAAACATCCAAAATCACGTAGTAAATATATTCTCATTTTTCTGGATAGGTAAGACTAATTGCCGGTATTAACCGTGCGAAAAATTTATCAAAGTTCAATATAACCACGGCTACCAACAGTGCGACGGATATTCTGGATACCTCGTGGATTGGCAACGATTTAATTCGATATTCGTGTCTTATTCTCACGAAAAGTTGACCACTCGAACGACGAAGATTCGATTCGCGAAATTCTACCTTGATATTCGCGAAAATTAATCCTTCGACCAATAACAGCTACTGTACCGACGGATTTAGCAAAGCCCGTACAACGGATGCATATCCTCAAAAACTTTTTGCCCAAACTCCCATTTTTTGGCCCAATAAATATTTCGCAAGTCCAAAGCGTAACAGGACGGGTTAAATATAGTTTAGTTCAACTTGCAAAAAAACTTTCGCACAAAGAAACCTGACTACCCGACCACCACCTGTATACCAGTATATACATATGTATACTCCATTTGATTTGGTTATACACACGTGCGAATATTGCATCTCAATAGAATCTCACACGTACGATCCACCACCAGCAACAAGTTTCGCAAAACTTCTCAACAGCCTCGAGCAGCCCGCGCGAGTATTGAAACAGTTTTCAGTTTTTACGCGGGCAATTATTTAGTACTTAGCGAGTCTGAGAGTTCGTAAGCTCCACTTTATTCAGATGCTTCTTGCTCCTGTTTCTTACGCTCCTGTGACTCTATCACTGCCCGCCATCCTCTTCACTCCTATCGCCGATCCGTCCCCGTCTTCATCCAGAGACAATACAAATTTCCCCAGTCTCCATATTGGATGCTGTAGCGTATAAAATGATATTAAAAAAAAAAAAAAATGTATTCCTCAACACTGATAATCAACAACTTTTCATTCGAGTCTTATTATCATCTCTACGATTTTCGTTTGTTTTTTGTCCTAGTCAAAAACCGATACTAAACCATAAGGGAATCGAGTGAGCTGTCAAGATCCTAATGAAACGTCAGTACAGTTTTCTTCTAGGGAATCGTTTATACGATACGAACTTCATTTTCACAATATCAAGCGAATTCTGTGCCGGTCTGATTATCTTCGCGTGGTAGCAAGTCAAATAAATAAACGATCCCGATAAAACCAGGGCATTTCGTCAGGTCACCTCATCTGCCAGGAATATCGCAAAGTGATCCAATGATACTATCCGTATATATATATATATCCGCGGCCTTGCACCTTCACGAAAAAATAAACAGTCAGCCAGGGACGTGTTCCGCAACGATTCGCAAAAGATTTCGCAGTTCTTCCTTTGTTCCACGCGAATCCAGAACAAACGTTATTTCTCCGTGGAGGCTACGTGCGCCGGTTGTGTAGAGAAAAATTTGAGCAACGACCACAGAAAGTTATGACGTTTACACAGGAGCCATAGAGAGAACAATATGAAATCTGCATGTTTGTCCGTTCGCCATAAAGATTCCACGCGGAGAGACGAGCGCGAAGTAAATAAATACGTAGGAAGTAAGGAATTTCGATTTTTGCTCTGAAAGATAAAAATAATTTTCATCGATTTTCATTTTCGAAAAAAAAAATGTTTTCCCCCCTTGTATCACTCGACCATCGGATGTCAATGATTTCGGACGAATGATAAAATGATCGAGCGCGGCGTCTCTGAACTTGACAGCGCCCGACTCTCGCACCACGCGGCCGGTTTGTTTACCGTATTCGAAAAAGATTTCTCTCGCCAGCTGGCGTGCTTTTTCGTGATTACGTGTTACCGTCTTCTCGGTTTCTCGCGCCATCCTCAGGAGCTTCCCGCAACTTAGTAGTTGACCCGACGAGTGGGAGGAGCTTGCGAGTTGGTATTGTAGCTTTCAAAGTTTCCTTATGCAGGCGTCAAAGCTTTTCTGGCTGATTAATATTGATCTTATATATATGCCCGTGGTATATAACTATACCACGTGTACAGGCCAGAGCTCGTTAATTAAGCACAGTATACAGATATACTCGTTATCAAAGCTCTTACAGAGACTCGATACGACGATAATGGGTAACGTGGCTGTAATGCAGGATGTTTACTATATACATCGACTGTCTCTGTCTTTCCTCCTGCTTCGAGCTTCTTTCTCGTCTCTCTCGCACTCTCTGTTCTTCATCGTCGAAGTGACTGGTACGGATGTCAGTTTGACGCGCAACGCGCCAATGGTACCTACAGTACCTTTGGTTGCAGCCGCACCTTTGATGTTCACGGCTTTCTACACCCACAGCCAACGTGCACCCTTCGCTAACAAAACGTATACATTTCCAATCCACCCTTCCTTTAATCTACGATTTACTCTTATTCGTCGCCCTCGATATATTTTTATATTCCAACCTCGAGACTGCTACGTTACCCATACGTAATATGCAGGTCTTTTAGACGTCCAATTGTCGACTTCCGGCAGAGGCCATTGGATTATCGTGAATAACAGTATTTCGCCGAATACAACGAGAGGGGATGATTTTTGTATTTCAAAACGTACGTAGGCAAAACTCTTGAGAAACCGTATACATGCATATAGGAGCTGCAGCTTCTTACGACATCCTTAACCCGGTTTTCACGTCGAGTCCATAAACCTTATTCTTATCCTTCTTTCACGATTCTTTTTCTACGCTTTACTTACGTTATATTTAAACTCGACGATTTCATTTTTTTTTACAGATCGTTGCTGATCACCGAAAGTACAGACGGACGAGAGGGCTTCTTGAATACGTGAAAGTGCAGTGAAATTTTGTTCAAAAAAAAAAAAAAAAAAAAAAAAAAGTGAAAAACCGTCAGTGTATTTTTTCGAAATCCTCGTTAGTGTCGGTACAGTTAATGCGCGGTGTTATTGATAAAAAAAATTGAGTGATATGAAATTCTCAAACTCGATCAAGATATCCATAGGTATGAATATCAAGTGGAAATTTAATCATTGTATTGCCCATGGTACCTGGTCCGGAGGTCAGCCCGATTCTTTGTTCGTCGTAAACGAGAATCCAGACGCCGGGCGCCATTTAAATCGTCGCTCTTGAAAAAACAAATAGACGGATTTTCACATCGGTAAACAGCCCGGATAAGCAACGTCACGAGAGCGACGGCGTCGAAAGGATGAGGAGCCGTGAAGTCGTTAAGGAGTCACTCGCAGCAGTGGAGCAGTGCTTTATAATCAGGGACTTTTGAAATAAATAGCTGTAAATAAGTCGACGGCCGGCAGTAGCGGGGGAATAAATTAAGAAAATTGAGAGAGTCCGCGTTTAAGGAGCCGCGAAGGTGTGACAAACGGAGAGGTAAGAAGGTAGCGAGATAGAGTGGTGAGCGGGTGGGGGAGGAAGAGAATTAAAAAAATAAAGAAGGCGAAGAAAAAAAGAAAAGGTCTGGCGAAACGGTAGCGTAGAGAAATAAAGAGAAAAAGGCAGAAAGACAGTCAGAGAACGCGACTCCTCCAGTGTCCTGATAAACCCTGAGTAATGGGGACGCAAATTGCGTGCAAGGAGTATCACGTGAAAAATGAAACCTGAATGCAAATTTACTTGCGAAAGGGTCTTCGAACGGGTCCGCCAGCGTCATCGACGTGGGAGAACGTCGGACGTTGAATCGTATCGAATGGAAATTCGCTATGAGAGTACTATGCATTACGACATTAGGATGACGTCACCCGGAAGCGAAGAAGAGACGGATCAAATTAAAAATCTATTTTGAGCCTTTCACGGTAAAATTCAACTGGGTCCGCTCGGCGAGGATCTTAAACGGATTTTTGATATTTTTTTTTTAGTACAAAAATTTCAATTTCAAAATGATGGCCGGCACGGGCGTAAGTGTGGGGGGTGCCGCGATGCTGAGAACCAGAAGGCGGGACGTCAGTATCAAACCTAACAGAAGACTGGATAGAAAATCGTCACGTGGTATGATTTATGAGAACGAGGAACTTAGGCTGAGGACCATAAACATCAATGCAGAAGTGGAACAAGGTAAAGTAGTGAAATGAAATTTTTTGGGAAAAAAATTTTTTCTTTTCACATTTTTCATATCATTTCTCAAAATTCCCATCAGCCTCGACTTTCACCCGCGTCCGCCGACTGCTTAACGAATTGTGGGAAATTCGGTCCCGTCGGTTTGGCAAACCTGCCGTGCTCAACTGCAAATAGAAAAAGTCCGACGGAGGCGTGCGCGGAAAGCTTCAAACTATTTTCGAAACTTGCCCGTCTCGCCGTCTTGTCCAGTCGACGATGCGCACTCTGTTTCTCTATGTCGCGCGTCCGTCAGTCCGTCAAGTCGTCGCGTTTTCAATTTATTTTTTTTTTCCCCCATTATCCAATTTTTTTTCTCGACTCTCCGCGTCGGCCATTACTCGTCCTCTGTAAATGCCCTGTCGATGAGCCTGACTGACGTCCATCTTCGAAAAACGCGCAGTGACAATTTATTCTGGTGAAAAAAAAAATTAACGGCGTCCGTGAAAAAAAAAAAAAATACCCATAACGCTCCTAGCACGATAGTGACGAGAATGATGATTTTTATTTTCTATCGTTGACTGTTATTCTTATCGATATCGCGACAGTGCTTCCTATGCGTTAACCGAAATCAACCTTATTCGACGATTATCGAAACGGTAAGATCATATTTATTTGGTCGATTAAACACTTCGTCATTCCCAAAGTTAACTGTGTCCAGCGATAGTCGGACACCAACGATTTCCATTAGCTTCTAAATACAGAGATTCGCTGTGCGCGCGATGTGCCACAATGCCAGGGCGAAAGATATCCCCGTGAATGCTGGCCACGTAAGTGACGTATGTTTACGGAAGAAAGCACGTAGACGGCGATGGCGCTACGGTAGTTGTGAACTTTCGGATATATTTATTCGAGTAGCTTGAGACTAAGCTTTGTCCCCCCGATGAACCTATTTCCGTTCGAAGCATTGAAAATGTTGGTTCTAGACGAAAAAAAAAGGGTATGGTTACAAACACAGGGGGTAACAGCGCGAAATTTCATTATTTTTTATTTGCCAGCTTAATA
The DNA here is from genome assembly GCA_030142495.1 of Cephus runcator. Taxonomy (NCBI): domain Eukaryota; kingdom Metazoa; phylum Arthropoda; class Insecta; order Hymenoptera; family Cephidae; genus Cephus; species Cephus runcator. The sequence continues at coordinate 96,718 of JARQTC010000548.1, forward strand.
GCGTCTGTGCAAATCTTGAAATTGCACAAAGGCACAAGACGAGCGCGTCTTAGCATCTTTCCTACCGGCTGAGGATGCTGCATTTAACTGTCCTGCATTCTGCAACGAAACTGCCCATTAATAAGGCGCGACGGTATAATCGGACGGGAAACTTATAGCTTCGTATTAATTACGTACCTCCGGGTAAAGAGGTACTTATTTCTGTACACTATATATATATATATATATTTATACACATACAGTGCTTTCGACACGTCACTGACTATTCGCATTGAATAAATGTACATTGCACTGCTACTCGCAAATTTTTTGCAAAACGACTGGGTCATCCATCTTCATTCGCGTAGAGACATTTCCAGGCTTTGTATACTTTCATTTTCGACCGTTAAAACGAATAAAAAAATTCCCCCCAAAAAAATTTCCAAAAATTACGAAATTTTCAGACGTGCTTCTCACACTGGAAAAATGTATCCCGTGCAAGAAGATACTACAGATGTTTCATCCGAAAGTCAAAAAAACTGCATAATTCATAAGCGAACCCTTTACAGTCTCGTGGCAGTCGTGTTATCGCAGTGATACCAGAATGTCCAACCAAAAAAAAATATCCCACCTGAAAAACCCCAACGGATCCTAGAAAGTTCTAGAACATTTCATGAAATCTCAAGGTACCTTCAAACCAAACATCCAGCATCCTTTTGGCAATTTTCATGAAAATTTTACGTCACGTCGATAAGTTAGTTCTGGTCACGTGGCAATTTAAAGAAAAAAGACTGACAATACAAGTCGAGCATTACGAACCGAAATAGCTGGACACGAGACTCCGCGTGAAGGTATGTGGGAGTAACGTCGTGGGTGGGTGGGAATATGGTGATAGCATACGACAGTGGGAATAATATAAAAATAATAAAAATACAAAGCTAAAGATTATCTTTAATTTTTTCAAGTCCCATTACGTACACCCGATAAAGAACTTCGACGTATTCCTTTTGCTTATTTTCGAAGAAAAGCTATATAATAAACGCACGTGAAATACGCAACAAGCCACGTGGTCACGTGGGTTGGCCAGACGCGGAAAAAATTTGGCGACGTATAAAATCGCGCGCAAAAGGTACCGACTGTCTCTGTGTAGTACCGTAATAATAAAACCTGCATGAATTGCATCCGAGACTTGCTATATACACAACAAAGAAACAATACAGTATCAAACCAGATATCAGATACCATGATCATGATATATCAAAGAGTACTACACTCTGCAACTACGTAACCACATATACTCGTGGTTTTATTAGATTTTCAAGTAGCGATGAATGATTATGGGTTAATAAGGACTAGAGTCGTGTACAAGTCCAAGTATCGATATCCATGGTAAATGTTAGTCAGCAATAATAGAGGGATAACATGCATGCTAAAATGATTGATCGATGACGCTTTCCCATAGGACTTGCCACACAGATGCCTAACGAGATAAGCATAATCGATTTTTGTAATACAATCAATATTAAATGGGCATTATTTCGATTGTAAGATTTAATAAATTTTTTTAATTTTTTCAAAAAAAAAATTTTTTTCACGATCTTACACAAAAGGATCCACAAGACACGCATACATATAACCGCTAGGAAGAATCTGGCTACATGTTAGATCGAGATAGTCTGTAACCAGGTACAATGTAAGAATATATCCGACATAGGTCCAGTTCCAAGCAATGTCTGACCATTACCGTTACAATACATAAATCCATTGTACAAGACAATCTAGTAGGTTTTTTTTAATGGCTATATATATATATATATAGATTTTAATGGCCTATTATATATATATGTATATATATATAGGTACCTACAAGCAAGACAGGCCAAATGGCAAAGTAGACCATTACCGTACACCGATATGGTACGCACCAGTGAGATCCATATGGTCCAAATGGATGACGTAATCCCAGGCTCAAAGGACAGTAAATATAAATATCTTTGGTAAGAAGAAAAAAAAAAAAATGCTGTTAACCAAAGAAATGAGGTCTCGGATCGGCAAGTAAAAGTGACGGCAACGGCGTCGTAGTTGATAAAGGGAGAAGCCCGCTGTTTAAAACCCCGTAAATATACTGTAACCAATACATCTGAAGATATTCGTATCGCGGTAATAATAAGATCCCGCTAACCCGAATAACCTTAAATAGCAA
>JARQTC010000548.1:98999-114968 GCA_030142495.1 Cephus runcator
CTAACAGTCGATTCTGGCCCGAACCCGCCTTTTGACACGATCCGGAGAACCGTATCGTGCGAAATAAGGTTACAATACATAGCCGATGGTTTCGTATAAAAATGAAAAACTTTGACGTCAGCCATTATATACAATTTATCGTGAATATTCAAAGAGCCCGTTGTACGCAACTACACGGTAGGGCTTCTCTGTTTTTTTTTTCATACTTACATCATACATGGTCACGCATCTATAATGGGAGACGGATATGTGTGGCATGACGTCACGAAAAAAAATCTCGGCGTGCGCATGCGCGTTCGATTTTTCGTAAAGAGAAAAAAAATGCCAATTAATTCGTCGAAAACGAATAAAAATGGAATACAGCAGAAAAACATTTCCAATCGTTACCCGTCAACCTTCGAGTCGAGTCGATCGGCAACAATGGCTTCGTCATTCCTCAGTCGCTGCGAGTCTCGCTGCTCGGCAATGATTTTCATGCGATTGACCGATCGATAACCCCGTGACCCCGATTCGCATAACTCGGCATTCGGCAAGAAGGCAAAAGTCCTGAGAGCGATCCTATAATCTTTCTGCGCGTCGCCGATTCTACATACTGGGTGTACCAATCGGTACAAAGGATTTAAATAGTTGTAGCACAAGACGCTGCTCGAGATTCCGGCGTGATGAAGTCGAGGCTGGCCCAGGGTAGGGGAAAAAGCTTAGGCAGTGCCGTAGCCATCGCCAACTAGTTAGCCGGGCAGCCTAAAACGACGAACACGCGTCATTTTCGCAGCACTGACAACTGTCAGGATACGAATACAAAAGTTGGTGATAAGATGCGAAAGAACGGGAGGGTCGATTGTGAAATAACTTTTTTTTTTCAAATTTACTCAAATTCATCGATTAAAAAAAAAATTCGATCAGGTACCACTCGCGAGTTTGACCGATTGTCGAAAATTTTTGGCTATTCGGTGAATTCAGGTTTCAAGCGATCAGAGTGCAGTTGAGTGCAGTTTGCTTAGTGCGAGGTGAATGCACTTTTTTTATGTACACGATACGCGCTTACGGCCGTAAAGTGAAGTGTAATCTTACCAGGGATTAACTGCATAAGGAGGGAAAATGTGAGGCAACGGTAACTCGCGTGCACGTGAAATGCGTTTACGTACTCGAGGTATGGAGGCGGGGTGGTGGGCACGAGCGTGCTTATCGGAAGAGCTAAAACTTTTTTTAAGGGTTCGAGTAAAGCTGTAAGTACCGTGCGATGCGCCGTGGGACGTGCGCACGATGCACAGGAGAGACATGGGTAGTACGAGAGGAAAAAGTAGAGAAAGTACGTGATAAACTATTCAGACTTGCATTATGTTCCCTTGACATTTTTAGTATATAAAGCAGTGAAATATATAATATTACATTTTTCACAATGAGTACATAAGATTTGTGTATTCGTCAAAAATAAATATATCTTTTCACGTATATATATAGGTATACAATACTCGTCATACGTCACGCGTATAGCTTGCGAGATGGAACCTAAATGAGAACAAAATCTATTGACAAACGCGTCAACGTGTCGGGTAGTCACAGGGCTTTCAGCCTCTCGTCTCAGAGCAAACAGTTTTCCCATTTTGAGGGAAACAGAATGCTTTTCAGATTTTCGATGAAACTCGCGTACGACCGAGTTGCGTGTTTGACGTATTGCGAGGAATTAAAAAAAAAAAATCATAAATTTTTTCGAATTTAGTATGGAAGGAGATGAAAAATAAAATAATGATTTTTTTCAAATTTTTTTTTTTTTTTTTCCAAAAAGTGCAGTTTACCGCACGCAACGCGGTCGCGCACGGGTTGGATTAGTGCGCCGCACGGATACGCAAAGTATCCACTCCCGAGTGTTAGACGCATTCAGAGTGTAACGCGTCGCGTTTATGGCAGCCGACGGCTCGATGATTTTATGGAATCGTTAAACTTTTCCCTTTCGACGGTTTTATCATTATCCGGCTTTTGATTCCGCCATGTTTTCCGGCGCCATTGTCTGTTATAACTGTTTCGGGTTACGAGGGTGTAAATTTACCGATACACCCCTGAACGGACAAAAGGACTGAGGGTGGGACAAAGGGAAAGGGAGATACGTAACGAATACCGTCATAAGCAAATTCGCTTCCGTCATTTCTTGGATCTGTGACGTTCGTCGTATCCGCCTTAAAGTACTGATGAATATTGACTGACGATTATTGACGAGTTCGATTCAACGTTCGAAAAATTGACTCCGGCAACACGTTTCTATACTCGTATAAACCAAGTGGACTTTGATATCCAAGCAATCTTTACGATTGTCAAACAGGGGAAACAAATAGCTACAATTTACGCAATCGTTGTAACAGACGAATTACCACTGTTCCACATTTTTATAACCATAATATCGCTACCCCTGTACTAAATATTTAATAAATTCACCGATCAAGATAATTCGTTATGACGAACCAAAAATTTCTCGATCAATATACCTCCATTGGGTTTACGTTATATCCTGCGATTATGAAAATCATTAAAATTGCCCAGTAATCTGATTTCGGTATAAATTATAGTCCGTACGTCTTAAAGACGATGGTTCTTATACCGAGTTAACAGCGATCATAAAAGCAATACTTAGCAAGCAAAACACGAGCTATAACCCAATCATAATAATAGAAATAAAGTCGAGGTTGAATTTACGAAATAAAAATCCAGCGTATATATAAAAGACGCTTGAAACGATCGAGGAGTAACTATGTAGAAAAAAAAACAGTCTTATGAAATATTATTCAACGAAAATATTCTCGATTCAAAAGCTAATATCCACGTCCTGAGTCTTATCCAAGATTCCTTACGTTACCTCCCGCGACGCGCACGAGATTCTCTAACTGTTCGAGGTTCCGATTAAAATTCCAAGTGCACTCGTGGAAAGTGAGTGAGCATTCGAAAGGAAAAAAAAAAAAAAATGACACCGCAAGATTAGGTACAGCAGTACGACAAAGGCTTAACATCAGTGGTAGACATAGCAAAATTAGCATAAGCTACCGTGTACGCGGGCTTCCTCGTAATTCTGAGAAAACGACGACGCCTGACAATACCTAAATGCGATGATGCCGCTGCCGCTGCCGCCGCTGTGTACGCTCTGACTAAGCGTGGGACTGAGAACCATACAGAAAATAAACGAGAGTTTGCGTTTCGAGTGCCAGTGTTAGTAGGTATAGTAACGATGAAAATAGTAGCGTTGCCACTGTCTCTTGCGACTTCCTGTGTCTTGAGTGGAAGCCGCTTTTACAAGGCTGGTTTATATTCCTCGGCGTCTACCAAAAGTTCATCGTGAAGCTGCGTGCTTCGTGCTAATATGCAGCAAGACCGTGAGTATAGTGCCCCGTGCGTTGGATGTATAAATAAAGCGTTACTTTGAAATCAAAAATGTATGGATTAAGGTGCGTCTAAAAATAACCCTGCGTGACGGATGCGCGCGCATGACATTTTCCACCGGGACGAGCGGCGAGAATTTATAACATTTTTCGAACAGCATATAAGGGATACGAAAAATGTTTTTCTTTCGCGCTCTCGACCCTATTAAATTCTTACGAAATTTCCCGACGTTATTCCACGTTGGATACGTCGACGTACGAAAGATAGTCATATCCATCATTGACGTATCTACCGGATATTTTTACACGGACACGTGGCCGGACTGTATGTCTGTCTGTATGTCAGAAAATTGTCTTCGTGACTTGACAAGAGGATTTCGAAAGTCTAATTAATTTTTGTTGTTTAACGCGCGTCGCTAGTGAATTCTAAGGTATCTTTATTAAATTTGTTTAAATTCATACGAATCTGGGTCACCGTGTCAGAGGATGTATGCATAGGCGTCACATAATACTATTCGCGATGGCGGTTAAATGACGGAAGCTAAGGTAGCGAAATCGTGACTGCCAGTACGCGGGGTTCTGGCAAAACACTAGCGCGTGCCTCGAGAGACGCCGGCAGACTGGACGTTTAAAGAAAATAAAGGAAAAGGAATGGGGCTTGTACGAGAGGAAGGAAGAAGGGCCGCGCGGCGCTAGGAACGAAATTGAAAATAACTCGTGATTTACGAGCGGCCTGTGCGCCCGATGACTTGGCCTTGTACCTTAGTCATTCGGTCAATGGAATACCTGGGCCGTATGATCATTATATCCTATTATCTATTACGGATGATAACAGTGATTGGAGCTCGGCTGGAATATATGTGAAAAATGTCCATTGGAAAAGTCTATATAGGCAGCGTTTGAAGACTGGTGGCAATGTTTTGTTTACAAAGAGCGACGCGTGCATCTACGCAGGCTGCTGTCAGGCGAATTTGACAGCCGTGACTCGAAGAACTTCCTCTTAATTAATTACTTGGCAGGAATGTGGGTGCGCGTGAAATTCTATGGTTTTGAATTGATCGTAGATATTATGGGTCTAGGATTCTCCCCTTGAACGGTACCGTCGGCGTGCGCTGCCACGTGAGCGTCGCTTGCGCAATTCGGCAATTTGCAATAATTTACGGGAGACGTTGACGCGATCTAATTTCGTCCGTTGGCAAACGATCTATGTGGCTTTAGCCTTTGCTTTTGGCTGTCAGTCACGATTATAACGCGATATCGCGGCGGCGGTTTGCTTTGGCGGAAAACCAAAAAATCGAGTATAACCAGCAAACGGGCAATCTCGCACGTGAGAAAACTCGTCAGTTCGAGAGTAAAGTCAAAATTGAGATTAAAATATAAAAATTTTAGTACACTATGCGCATCGTCATTCAATCAGTAGAAATCTATCGGATGTCACAGCCGTAGTGCGATTGGTTTGTTTCACTTGAATTTGGCATGATTTTTCGAGTTTAAACATTTCTTTATATTCGCCATGAGAGCAAGAGAGACATACTTATGGGCTACCGAGTGCATAAGATAAAGAAAGAGATACTTTAAGAGCGTTCTATATAACCGTAGCCGTAAAATTGCCCAATTCGACAAAGGCTGTGTCCGTGTAAATAACCAAACGTATTTTCTCCTTCTCTGACGCACGCGAGTCCCCGTAGCGCCGTCTCACTCGCACTCGCGCGAGGTATACAAAAACTTGAAAACGACAAAGGTCAGAGAGACGCGGTGCACTTCTCTACTCGCAGTCGTGTTCCTCGGCTGAAAAACAGAAAGAATAATGGCTCCGTGCGATGCATCAGACATTTTCATTCCAGGAAACTTACCGGGCAAAGTTCCTCACATTTGGGGTCGCGATCGAACTTCAAAGTGACGTTGGAATTTAGTTGGCGGCCGTGTTTGAATTTATTCGTTCCGAGAGCCGGTTTCAAGCGTACAAAGCCCAAAGAAATCTGAAGTTGGCTTTGAAAGCGAATATAGCTCGATGTGGGCTTTGATCACATTCGCATTTGCCGCTTGCGCGTATTGGAAACTCCATCGCCAGGGACATTTACAATGCTAACTTTTAACGTAGCGTGAAAGTACCCCAAAACCAAATCAGCATGCCAACCGAGACAATTTTTATCGCGGCACGATCCGCCGAAGCTTTTCAATTTATTAGGACCAATAGTTTTCGCGATCTTAACGCCGCTGCCAGGGAACTAATTATTCCTGGAATTTAATTACGCAACTCCGACTAATATTAAATGGCTGCTACCCAGGCAAGAGATTATGAAAAAAAAAAAAAAAAAAAAAAATTAACAAAAAAACACAAATCTTACTTTAGCATTATAACTTTCGCGCGGATAAACACTTTTAAATGTAACGGTAGCAATTTACAGAAGCGTCACGATGTTACTGTACAAGAATACAGATGACTTGTTTACTTTAAAAATAACACGTCCGCATGGGGAATAGGTGTGAAAATATTAGAGAACTAGCGCCACGACGCAATGGCGCGATCAATATTCATTCGCGCTTGACTTGGCGCACTGGCTGCTGATACTTTTCATAAGTTACAGCCTGCTGCAAGTACTACGAGAATAAATCCGAAGATAAGTACCCGCCATACAGACCGTTCTAAAAGTAGGAGCAATCGTGCAGAATCTGACTCACGTTCAACCAGATCATCGTATAGGTCAGGGTAAGGATGATCAGGATAGTATTTCAACGAATATCCAGACCCCTTGAACCACATACCAAACTGCGTATACCTATAGACCAAAAATGCATCTAGAAGACGCAGCATCCCCATAAACATTAATAGTATTGAAATGCATACCGATAATAATAATGACGAAAAACAAATTCAAATTTACGAAGCCGCGCTACGGGAATTAATTTATTTTAATCTCCGTCTAGTAAGCCAACGCTCTAATCCTGATTTAACACTTTGACTTTTCTCCTTGCACGCGCACGCGGTGCACGGCTGCGAGTCGCACCTCGACTCTTATGCCCCGTCCACACCGTTACACGAAGTTGCCCGAGCATCGGATCTCGCATATACACTTTAAAAGACGTACCGGCTGTTAACATACGAAAGCCAATAAACATAAAAGGGCCTAAACGAAGCATCGACAATACAAAATAATATTACAGGTACTTGCAAATCATACGATAACTTCTGAAATAGCTGTAGCGCAAGAGAAAAGCTTTCAAATCATCGTGCGCAAATACTCGAAATTCCATATGGGCTTTTTCAAAGCACAGATGCCCCCATTGGCGTATCGACGAAATCCCCAAGCGCAAATGTAGAGCTTAAAAAGCCTTTGATTGGCCCCGGCAGCCATATTGGATCAGTAACTACTGCCGAACGATTTCAATGAAAACAGAGGGGAAGATCATTGACAGTGGATTTTGTAGTCAGTCAATGGCTGATCCGGTGCTCTTTGTACTGTATATATATACAAGCCGTAATATCCAGCCATAAATGAATGCATCAGTCTCTATTGGTAAGGGCAATCAATCCGGTTCGATTACAGGGAGAGAAGAGGCTCGTCAATGATCGGTAACCGTAAAGGGCGTCAGGCCCACTCGTGTCAGAAACACATAGTTACATTATACCAAAGCCACAGAAGTTTATTCGTTCCTCAACGCTAAGTAATTGAGGATCCAAACCCCGGTGATTTATCACTTGCTCCCCGATGCGTATCCTTGACGGAGCAAAGGGTTAGGCTACACCTGTCCGAAGGATTGCCGTTGATCTGTGATCGATCGTTTTGATGGGGTCGTACGGTGTACTACGGGTGTCCGTGCCCGTCGCAGCATCCCTGGTCCAGCAGATCAGGCAGTAATTTAATTTCGCTAAATCACGCGATGGGGATCGTTGCTAAGAATTATTGTCAATGTAAGCCATCGGTTGGACTCTTTGTGATCTGCACTTTGTTACAGGTCAGAACGACATCAAGAAGCTGCGCAAGGAGAACGAGCAGCTGAGACGGGAAATATGGAGCCTTAGGGACGAGTACGACAAGCTCGAGGAGATTCTGAAGCATCAGAAGAGTCGCGAGGGTAGCGAGGAATACGAGGTGGGTACGAATGACGAACGTCGTCCGATAGGGCTTTTAATGATAATATTAGTTGGATAAATTAACGAATGACATTGGACGAGCGTGATATACGAGGTTACGTGAAACGATGCCCTTGGGATGGGTTAGGGGATGAAAATTTTCACGAGTCTACGTGCTGGACCGCTGGGATAATTCCTCGGTCTGCTTTACTGGCAATTAAGCGGGACCAAAATGGCGACGGTAAAATTATTTTGTAGCCGCCCGTTCTCGGCCGCTTTACCCGTTAGCCGACGGCGTAAAGTTTCGCTGGAGTCCGAAATGAAATTGATGGGAGAGGAGAGGGGGGTAAGGGGGGGCAAGACGAGCCTTTTCTACTCTTCTCTCTCCTCTTGTAAATGCTCCTGCATCTAGCTATCTTCTCTCCCTCTCTCTCTCTCTTTCTTATGGCATTCTCGTGCTGTTCCTACATACCACTGAAGGGCACAGTGCGAATCCGAGGAAATAACTTTTGAAGCGAAGTAACGAGGATGCTGAAGAAGGATGAGACATTGTGCCAGCTTATCCGTAATGGGTGTTAGGAATATTTTCGTACCTGAACCAACCTAACCTGAAGATTAAATTCCACGCGTATATATATATATATATATATATATAGGTAAAACGAAGCTAAGAAATGTTAAAAATGAAAATCTTAAACTTTCGCAGGAACGCTCCGACGAGGATGAGGTCTCCTATTCGGATTACAGCGACGAAGAAGACGAAGTGGACAATCAGGAGGAGAACGAGGAGCAGGAGGAGCAGCTAGAGAACGCGGAAAATCAGAAGATCTCTACGGAGAAGATGAACAGCAGCCTCCATCGGCTGCACGTGGACTTTGACGATCTCTCCGTAGTGGACGAGGAGGAGGAATTGCGAAAGGACAAGGATCGTAAAGAAGCTGCTGGACCGGACGACAGTAGGACACTGAAAGATCCTGGAAAGAGCGACCAGACTCGTGATAAGGTGCTGGACGGCTTCTCGTACTTCTCGACCCCCTACGAGTCCCGCCCGGACACTCTGAGCGGATCCGGTCAAAATCACTACTCGGAGTGTCCTTTTGTATTTCCAAATCCGAACGATGCAAATTATCCGAAAATGTTACCGATGGACAATCCGACGTTACTGATGTCACCCTGCGCGAGAGTCTACAGTGGTCCGCTTACGCCGTTGGCAAGCCTGGAGGCCGCTGGGTTAGGATCGGTCAGTCCGATCTTCGGTCCAGGTGATCACGCGATCGGCCACTCGCAGATTCCTATTCGCAATCCACCGATCGGATGGGAGAATAGCCCCGCGAAGACGGGTACGGCCGGCAATCGTTTTCAGGGTAGCATTCCAGTGGGTCAGATGTCAGGACCAGCAGCCACGTCGAACTTGAGCAATGGCCAATCGCTGTCATCGAGTGGTGTCAGCGCTGATGGATCATTGGGGACCAGGTCGCAAGGCTTACGAAGGTCCTTCATGAGACAGGGGACTGCGTTCCCGTCGCCGGCCGGTAACAATGTCTATGAGAATTATACAGGATCGTTCAGTGGAGCGCAGAGAAGAAACGTACCTTTGAAACAACCGGTAGAATACCTGAGCGAAGGGTCTCAGGACACTGCCGCGATAGGGCTGAGTCCGGGGGAAGCGTTCTTGCGGAGCGAGCGTGACTTCGGCAGGGGGATGCTGGTCCATCGGGAGAAGGAAAATAAGACTGATAGAATGACGTCAAAGGAGAACACGGAGAATTCCATGAATCTTGACCAGGAGGGGATGGATAAAAAAATGTCGGAAACGTCAACGTTACCTACGTCGGAGAAGCCGAAACACTTTTTCGCGCCGTTGTCCTCAAAATTGAAAATGCATCAGTCGGACGAGGGTAGGACTTCTGAGGACTCGCCACAGAGTGCTTCGAAGTTATTTGGCACGGCCTATAGCTCCAGCAGTGACAATACGTGCTCCACGGTGGTATCGAGGAATCAGTATCCCGGTAAGAAAGGATCCGCCGATATATACGTAAACGGGGCATTTCCCGTGGAGAACAGTCCGATTGGTAGGAACGAGGAGAGCTCGTTTCTGAGCACGGAAAATTTTCTGCTGGAAGATCCAAGGAATATATCGAGACAGAGCTCGAGTAATGCCCTAGTAAAATCGTTGTCGTGTCAGGATCTGTCGAGCGATCCGCAGAACATTCCATTTGCCGAGAAGCTGAGGATTTTCGATGGCGACGGTAAAGGTCAGAAACTGACGAAAAGCGACAACACACTGGACGCCTCGTCGAACGGCTCGAAGCCATTCAGGAGTCAGTTAAACGTGACCCTGAAGTTACCGCGGATGAACTTTCCGCCGAGTCCGGAGACCCCGGAAATTCCGAAGTTACCGACAATCGACTATAGGCTGTTCAGCAACCCGTTTCTACGTAACTTCGAGCCGAGCAGTTCGAACTACGCGAACTTGGGTTATCAGTGTCCGGTGACGAGGCCGTTGTCAATTCAGGTGAATGAGAACGGCTACAATCAGCTCAATGGCAATTCGAGCTACTCGAATCCCATAGTGACGCAGCCTCCTAATCAGCCCGGAGGCTTGGATGGTGATTACTGCCGGATACGCGGACTGGGCCGAACGGAGGAGCAGCATCGCCTCCTGATGCCGACTAATCAGCCACGGGACAACAGGATGACGTCATCGACAAAGGCACAAGACTATCAGATGACGTCCTTCGAAGGACCCAATCCGCACACCTTGCTGCCCCCTCTGAAGCCTTTTGATCGATTGCCCACCCCGAATCCGATGCTGCAGAACCAGCTGCTCTATCAGAACGTGCCGGTCTTGCCCAAGGTGCCGACAATTTTCGGGCAGGGTGTCATGACGTCGTCGATGATGAACCGAATGTGGAACTACGATCAGATCGCGACCAAGGTACCCGCTCAGACCCAGACCTCCATAGACGGTGACTCGCAGAAGGAGGACCTGGAACTCTGCAAGAACGTCAAATCCCCGGATCCCGAGAACACGAGTCAGCCCAGTTCGCCCGCGACGTTGCGACGTCGCAAGACCCTTCGCAAGGACAGGTCCACCTCGGTCAAGGACAAGAGACCTTTGTCCCCGGCTGCTCAGAGACGCAGGGAACGTCTGAGGAAGCAGAGCAGCGTCACGTCCTCGGAGGTCCCCGACTCGCCGCAGAAGTCCTCGCGGAAGTCGAGGAACTTCAGTCTCAGTACGACGACCACCTCGGAGCAGCAGGACAAGAACGAGAGCAGATCATCATCCTCGGGACAGGACTCACCCAAGAAGGATCAAACGCGACGCGTCTCCATCTACTTTAACGCCAAGAAACGTCCGTCCCTGAGTTCGGTCAAGACTCACAGAAGCGGCAGCTTGGATAATTCCAAGGACAGGTATCTGACCAGGGCTGACACCCTGGACGGCACTACCACCAATTCCGAGCGCGAAAGAACCAACTCTGTGAGCAGCAGGGAGACCATAGCAAAGGGACGTAAAATGAGCACCAGCAGCGGCAAAGTGCCCTGGTGCGCTTGTTGGGGTAACGGCTGTATTTAGGTGAAACGTCCGCACCCTGAACGGGCCTTGAAAATATATTCGATCGACGTACGTCTATACGAGGAGAAAACGGTGATAACGAACTGATCGTCGCGAAAAATTTTGACAATAATTCTATGACAGATTCACGAGGGAGAAAAAACTCTAAATAGTTTTTAATATATGTTTATCGACATAAATAATATTATGATACAAGGGTTATTCGCGAAAAACGTACCACCTGAAGTTAGCCGACTTCTATGGGAAACATCTTCGGGTTGGACGTTTCACGTGAATAACCCTATATACGTACTATGCAGCAGTTATAATTGTAAGTCACAGCCATTCGAGGCTCAGCTAGTCCTCGCTCGATGGTAGAATTTAGAGACTGTCTTGATACAAAGACGCATGTATATGTTACTCCTTATATCCGTAACTACGTAACAGTCCCGTGAAACACGAAATGAAGTAAAAATATTAAGACTCCACGTAGTTCGCTGTGTATATGGGATAACGAGATAGAATGATAGGCGCACGCGAGCTTTTATCCCTTCCCTTTTGTACTGACGAAGCTGATAAAAAGCACACTTGTATACAGTGTATTTTGTACCGCTGAGAAATATACTTTTACTATTACACCCTAATGCTTGTACCTTATAGCCTAATGATTATTGTACTCCATAGTAGCATTTCTGCCAACCATACGATTCGAAACGCGCGCAAGCCTCGTGTAAGCCCGATAACACATGTGTACGTATTATCGATCCCAATGTATTCAAGGCTGCCTATCGATTAGGGTAAAAAGTTCTCGGGTAAAAACAACGAAATTTCTGGTTTATTAATAGGGATTGAGAATCGAGGGGTTGAAAGGGATCGCGGTACTTTTGATGAAGTTCGACGAGAGTGGCGGGGGTAGAGAAAGTGGACAGAAAGGTACCTTTTCACATGAGGGTGAAAGTTCGCGATAGGCAATGCGGCCCGTCGTTATTCTACGTCTACAAGGGCTGGAAAAAAGGAGGGAAGAGAAAAAGGGCAAAAAGGTACGAAAATATAAGGTGAATGCAGAGAGCGAGAGAGAGAGGGAAGAAAACAAGGAAAAAGTATAAGTGCCAAAGTTCTCCCACGTCGAAAGGGTTATTTCCGTGACGTAGCAAAGTTGGCAGAAAATAATAAGACAGCTCCCCGCGTTAACCAGACGTGGGTGGGATCCAATTTCGCCGGTGTGAAACGGGATTCCCGTTCCTTCTGCCGAAGTGCAAACGCAGTTTATGCCGCGACGAACTACTCGTGGCAGAAGCCGGGTTCACGCAATTAAAATGTAAATTATCCCTTTTCCCGACACACCCCCTCACAGACCCTCCGGCCAACTCGTACGCCCCTGCCACGTAGAGAGAGGCACAGCGCCATGTTGTAACGCAGTCGCCGATTAACTTGGAACTAATTTATGAGATGGCCACGAGAGGGACAAGGGACGACCGAGTGGCGAGGAACGAGAATGAGAGAGAGAGAGAGAGACTGCGAGATATCCTAAGAGAAACTGACGACGACCCACCGTCACAGTCATTTTATCTACGTGTATCCGAGCCGTGTGAAATGACTTGTTTCCAAATATATTACAAAAAGCAAAGGGCAGACCTGCGGACAGGTGATACGTACTTCCGAGAATGCGCAAGAACGAGTATCTTAATTCTAGGTAATAATACTAGGGAATTATTTGAAAATACCGTACAGATTGCCATTGGACGAAGAAAGGGAATTTGGGGAACTAAATCAAAGGGAACCACTGATAGGACTTGCGACCGAGTATGAATAATTGAGGAAAAAATGCCCATGGGTTATATATGGGGGACGTTAATTTCGTTTAAACTTACGTGAAAAAAAAAAATCTGCTTCGAATTTCAGCGCGATTCACGGCGATCGGAGCGCTCGCGTGAATTCCAATTAAAATCCGATCGCAAATGTTTATAGGCGTAAAAGGCAAACGATTATCTACTATTAAGCGCGAGCGTTAAGATAATGTGCTTTAATTACACAGCTCGTAAAGTTCTACGAGTCTCGACTGTACGCGCGCCACACATTGCCATCTGAGTTTACGAGCTGGCTACCAACTAGACGGGGGCTCACTGCGTTACCCATAATTCTGTCCATATACATTTATCAGGTTGATACTGATTAAAGTTATAAGTACGACCTGGCAATGGTACCCTTTATCGCGAATTTGACAATTTCCATTATTTACGCGTTAACGGGATACCGTGTGAATTTCTACGGTCGGCATAGGAAAGTCCGGTATACATGCATACGTATGAACGAACAGTCAGGAAAATTTTTTCGCACTCTTATCTGGATATGAAATTTATGGTAATACTTTTCTTCCTTGCTTCGGCACCTTTTTCTTCTCGTTTTTCATAAATCAGAAAGTGCGATTCCTTAAAGCCCAAGAAGTGGCCGTAAAAAAGAAAGAAGTAACGAAGAGTGAAAATGCGACTTTTTTTTTTTTTCTTCGCCAAAGAAATTTCAATAATAGCCTTAACCGCGAGTTTCATATTTCGCGCGAAATCTTCGGGATTCTCGTGGAGACTGCTTCGCTTTGTATTACTTCCTCCTTTTTTTTTTCTTTTTCTTTTTTTTTTTTTTCGTAGTCAACAAACTCCTGGACGACTCTTCTACGAAACTTCCGACGTTTTAGCGAGGAGACAATTTCCGCCGGACGGAAAAACCTTCGTCAATTAATTCCAAGGGTTGTTTGTTATTTATCTCCCTCGTTTTCCCCATAAACCTTGGCAATTGATTAACTTCGATACTTTCTACAAGATCGAACTTTGCAGTTCGTTTGCTCGCAGCTTCAAACGAATTGGTCTTGTTTTTGTACTACTTTTCGAATTCCTGATTAGTTATGCTAAAACCGAGAAAATTTGCAATTCGCAAGTACAGGGTAAAGCCATCGCTTGCCTTTGGTCGAGTATGAAATTGCCCAAAATCTAGTGGCTGAATTACCAAAGTACCCGAGTTAAAATTATTTAGTATGCAGACTATCCCCTACAATGGGCATACTTCCAAAATGCATTACTAGAATATAGCATAGGTATCTATATATAATTATATATATATATATATATATATATATATATATATTGTAACGTATATACTCTTAACTCGAAACCGATAACGAAAATCCGAGGCTAACCTACGTCACCTTCAGCCGTCCGCTCATGAATCCGCATGCCAGACGGGCGCCGGCCAATTCTTTTTTCACCGGAAACTGAAAAGCCGGTACCGACCTGGGAGTTGAGGTGGAAAAGTATCAACTCCGCGAAAACGAGAAATCTAACGGAATCTGTCAGAAAAGACACTAGCTTAACGGATCCTGCCGATCGTATATGCCAGGCATAGCGCAGCTATACCTGTGCTAAATTTTGGTAACGCATTTCCAAAGTATGCGCGTAATACGGGATCGTCCCGTGAACTATACTTTTATCTACTTCTATCTGATTCCGAGTGATCAGTCGCAGATCGACTGCATATTGAATAATTGTTGAAATAAAATTGCAAATACTAATGGGACAATAAACGCGATTAAATTATTACGTCGACATTAGTATTAATTATTTTTACATTTCCAGGATATCGACGAAATCTATTTTTCCCGAAATCATTTATTTTCATTGTTATATCAATTTTTTGTTTACTCACGACAGTTTTTCAACGTCTGATTTCATTTTGAAATAGACGCCAAAGAGATCGCTCGCAGCTAATCATTCTCAATCCATCAACGTCCAGCTTAGTCTGTTACCAACCTGCGAAAAAAAAAAGAAATATATTTTCCAATTACACCACGTCTCACTGAGTAATACTTTCTTCCTTGGTCTGTATACAAGATATTAAATTTCTTAAAAAAAAAAAAAATTCGCGAAATTAAATTTGCAGGACAAAAAAATATAAAAATTTCATACGCTCGATTACCTATTGGATACCAGATGTATTGACTGATATAGATATTGCCAACCAAATTCATATCCGATAAAACGTTAAATTCTGATAGGAGCACTTTAATTCCCATATGAATACATTGATTGGCATACCTGATATCGGCTGTATAAGCTACCTATACAATGTATATTTTTCAAAAAATAATACAATATCGACCCGCCGATCCGTAACCAAAGACAACCAAAAAAATTGGGCACTTGGCTGCGGTGGGGCGTTTCGCAATTTTCATCCTGGCAAATATTTGTCGATTTGCTCGTTGCATCAAAGACGAATATTGCCTGTCCCGTGGCTACGCTGAAATAAGGCAGGTTCGGTAAACAAATGTTATTTGCCCTGAACAATTACGTCTCCCTTATCAGGCACAATCGAATAGGTCGACGGTCAGGTTAAAAAAAAATCCCGGCTCTCTAAATATCAGCGAGAAAATTGATCGGCCGAAAGTTTCGACACGACGAAGTTATTTCCCGGTAAGGGTCAGTAATTAAAAAATAATTAAAGACCAAAATAAACCTCGGGGCGACGCGATGTCCTGGAAAACTTTAACAAACCCACCCAGGGTGTCGCGTTTATACCTGACAAAACAAAAAAGAAAATGAATAATACAGGCGAGTTCATAAAGGCAGGGTTCGCCGTCTCCTCGAGGTGGCGTTAATTGCTTTTCAATTAACTGGTAAATCGGATGTTGACATATAAAAAAAAAAAATACGAAAAAAACCAAAGCTACTAAAAATACCAACGCGAAGTAACGAAATTCTCACCCGAATATTCAAAATACTAAAAATACCAACCTAAATTTGCCTATAAACTTTGTTTTGGCGACCAAGAAAAAAAACTGGCACTCATAGTCAATCAATACCTATACCTACGCTACTAGCGGATACTAATTGAATCTCGCGAAATTTCCCACTGGCCCAAAGGGGGGGGGGGGGGGAGGGAGAGAGAGAGAGAGAGAGAGAGAGAGAGAGAGAGAGAGAGAGAGA
>JARQTC010000548.1:115068-138060 GCA_030142495.1 Cephus runcator
AGAGAGAGAGAGAGAGAGAGAGAGAGAGAGAGAGAGAGAGAGAGAGAGAGAGAGAGAGAGAGACAGAGAGAGAGAGCTTCTGTGGTATTAAATTCAGTTTCGAATTTCCGGCCATGCAGCGGGACATCTACGGGAGCAAGAGAGAACGAAGGAGGTAGAGAGGGAGAGGGAGATGGAGAAAGAAAGAGAGAGAGAGAGAGAGAGAGAGAGAGAGAGAGAGAGAGAGACGACTTTAGATCAGAGAAAAGTTTCGAGTTTAAAAGCCCCGTCGAGGTAATGGACTTGGACGGCTTCCGGTCGGTATCCGGTAGCATCGCCTAAAAGGAATTTGCCAAGATGCGCTTTTCATTGTGCTCTCGGTTCGACCTAAGATTTCACAATGCCTTACCAGTCTTTACACGTATTCCCATCGAGGGTAGCGCCCATCTTTATCCTCCTTCATTTCGCCCTCTAGCTCCTGTACCTAACTTTCTCTCGCTTGGTCGAACCTTATCCTTCCCTTCGCTAGATATACCTATATACAGACGCGCAAGGAGGTTTCGATAGTTAAATTATTCCGTGACTCTTCGCCACGTTGCCATTTGCAAAACGACGAGTCAACAGAACAAGAACCACAAACTGTACGTATATATACATATATACACAAATACACACAAAATGCATTGCTATATACAGGCCATAATGGTAGGAATAATTAATAAGAATTTAATTAACAAATCCAAAGATCATTATCGTATACGCAAATGGCAATTACGTTTAGCAGAAAAAAATACGAGGTGCGATTCCAATTAGGGTCGGACAAAGATTTAGAACAGGGGCTCTGCCAACCTGACAGCTTTTAACAGGTATAAAATAAGAGTGGCCCATCCTAAGGGTTCCCGGCGGTTTAGCGAGAGCGCTACAAAACTCGGCTAATATGTATACTCTGTATTAATGAAATAAAATAAAAAGATAAAAGAGTAAAAGAGAGAGAGAGGGAGGGAGGGGGGGGGGGGGGGTATCGGAGAAATAGTAGAGACTCGTAGGAGGATGTAAAATGAATGAGGGCATAAATCAGGTGTAACGATCGTTCTGCAAACAGCCTAGCGGGACTACCAACCAGTTTCAAAATTAAATAAGTCCAGCCGCGATAACTATCTCGGCGAACGCGAGAGAGTATTAGCGAAGAACGACGCGTGTAATTTATTCGCACGCAGGTTACGCCGGCGCGTATTATAGAGAAGCGAGAAATAAAAAAAGGATCACGCGTTCGGCTATGCTTTTCTCTGGCGTCACGCGAAAACGCGTAAATTCCATTTACTTGGCATATAGAAGGCTCTGTAAACCGCGGATCTATGAATTTTACGTAATAAGGAAGAAAATGAAATCAAGAAAGGATCAGCTGGAATATCCGCGAGGACCATAAAGTAAACCTGTCGATTACAATAAATAACCGAAATTTTATCGAAATCAACCGATAGCGTGTACGATAAAATTATAATAAAAAAAAAAAAAAACCGCAAAAAAAATTTCATCCGAATAGAATGGTGTACTGATAAAAAAAGAAGTTTGTATAAAATCCCAATATATTATTCGTCCCAATTAGCAAGGAGCAACCGTGCGTATTTTGTACCGTGACGCCTGAATCGAAAGCGGACGGAGAAAAAATATAAATTAAAGTAACAATAACGCAGGGCTCATTAAAATCGACTGGGATTTATATATTATGAGGGGGCACGGACGAGGTACGAGAACCCAGTGGGTTGCCGCAGCCTTGGACGAGGAAGCGGCCGGTGCTGGCTATTATTATCCCGTCTTAATTTATTAATTTAAGGCTTCATCCGTAGAAATGAGCGAGGCCCTTTCGAGGTGTCGAGAAAAGGGCGCTATAGGGAGAGCCATGATTCATGTCCATCTGACTTGGCCATGCGTGTGTCTAATGCCGATGCCCATATACACGTGGTGGGGTCTGGTGAATTTAACACATAGTCCAAAATACCCCATGAGAGATGCACCAGGAGAATGAGCATACGTGAATGCGTCAATGCGTGTTTGCCCGTGCGCCCTGTAGGGGAACCCGGGGTGAACCCGGGATGAACCTTCTTCTGGGAACGTGAACGTTGAATGCGTGGCTGTTAGCCACACGCTGATAGGCGACACCTATTCTTCCTGTAATCCTTGCGGGAAACCAGGAACCCGGGCACCTGTACGCGCCCGGGTCATCCTTTCAACAAAACCAGATCTTATACCTGAGTCCCGAACGAAAAGGATAACACGATGAATGCCGTACCTGGCACGAAATACACGAAGCTGGTGTGTATACCTGCGGACGGACTAATAAATTGAAAATTTCATTCGTATAGTATAGCCATATTACTATGTACTGGCCGCTTCAAATAACAGAGGACGATCGAAAGGGATCGATCCTGCGTGGAAGATGTTATTGAAGAATCAAACGGACGATCGCGGTCTGTTTACCCCGAAAAATCCAAAGATTTTGGATTTGGATGATGATACTTTTTTTTTTTTTTCAAATTATTTTGACGGTAGATGGATTTTTGGAAGAATACCAAGGATATTTGTATACGGTAAAGAAATTTACATACCTCACAAAGGCATTGTGAAGTTCCATTCGTGATTCCAAGAGTTCTTCGTTTGGTACGGGATAGACGATTTATTATACCTTAGTGGACGCCGATGAGAAGGTCGAAAACTTGCTAAACGATACCGTCCGTTAATGCCCGTGTATAAGTAAGGCGCTCGAATCTTTCTCGGCTTGGAGTTCTTCCAGGCAGTATTTGCCGATTTCAAGTGGAACGAGACATTTTTAAGCGGACCCGTATACTGCCGTACGTATAACCAAGAATCCTGTCTGTCCTGACTGTTCGAGTGTCAGAGTGCACAAACTGCACTGACTGCCTGCATCAGGAGTGCTGAGAGTTCGACGTGAGATTCCTTTCAGGGCGAATCACTCGGCAAAGAGCGTAAACCCCCCGTCCAGACGAGCACTGAGCTTTTGCAAGTAATTTCAAGCCGCGCACCAATTTCGTCAGTGAATACCCAAAACTGTACACAATAAATACAGTGCATAGGCGTAAGTATCGTAAATGTAAAGAAAAGTACTCGAAAATAAAAAAAAAAGTACCAGCCACAGGGATAAAAAGAAAATAATACAATGATTCCCAAAACACAGCAGTCGGTAAAGGGTTGTAATCGAATAACCAAAGTAAATTCGTGACGCCCACGCAGTCGGAAGTGATAACCGTGTTAGAGGGTGATAAAGCAAAGAGAGAGAGAGAGAGAGAGAGACAGCAATAAGATAGGGGCGTAAAACGATTAAATTGCCGGAATAAATTCGGGGCTGTCTTACATCCGGTGATTCGTTGACAATTTGATTTAATTACCAAAATAAATTGGTCGAGCCACTCAGCCATTAGCGCACTCGAAAATTCCCCAAACAAGTGATTCCCTTCCCTTCCCAAAAAAAAAAAAAAAAAAAAAAAAAGAAAAGGCGCTACCTAAGAAAATTCAATACGTCCCCTTAAAAACATTCGATTATTAAAACCCCATCCAATTATTCTCGACCAGCGCCAAATTCAATCCCCAGTCAATTCCCCGCGTATACTCGTACAATAATAATCCCCATCAAAAGTCACTAGAATATTCCGTGTCCACCGTGCACGTGGTTGACAAGCCCCGGAGAGCAGAATATTCGTAGCCATCAAATTGCATATTCCATTAAAGCCTATACGTATGTCCCGACAATGAAAATCCGCGTAGGTTGTGTTAGCTCGAAGAAACGGCACGTGGCGGCACCAGCGCAATAACGGTAGGACCACCGAGAAGAGGACCTAAAAAGCACAACAGCAACACCACCGAACGAAATGCCAACACAACCCCCACAGGCGTCTACGAGGAGCGTCGCGGCGTCATCCTGATTTGCATTTATATCGATTGCGCCTTCTAAACGTAAATATTAAATTGATTTTTCGTCCCTGCCAAAGCTACCAGCAGAGGCACCGTGTATCACAACCGTTAGCCGCTGTGGCAGATCGTAGCGCTTATAGCGAGAGGCCAAGATGCACTTTCTGCGCTGCTTCTCCGTTCCTTCGTCCTTCGAGCGGGACACTCGTGTAGCCTTAATGAAACTACATTTCTGGTGCACACCCACGCGTCCCCGGCAGCCCGGACCCCCGCCTTGGCACGGCTGTGGATTTAGGAGCGGTATGAATCAACGGAGATCGCCTTTGATGTGCACGACAGTCGAAGACGTCTTAAAGACGTCCCCGGGTACCCTTTTTCATTTTCAACCAGACCAATATTATATCTATATATAGGACGCACAACACACGTCCTGCAGCAGCTACTACACGTGTCCGTACCTCATAACCTCCCTCTACGGATTCAATGTGTATTACACGACGCTGGTTGCGCTACGCTTTAATCCATGAATCATTGATCCCCTGCGGTTACGGATGACATCGGAAAAAGCTCGCGTTTCCTATCGATACTTCGTGGAGAAAGTTTCGATACCTATCGAAGTATATACGTGGGATAACTACCAGGCTGCCCGTGACGCGTGTAAGATCAAGAGACAGGAAGCGTCGTTATAGAATTTGATTGATCGGCCATATTGGAATTTATACACATTGACAAGTCCTTTGAGCATCCCTGTATACACATTTTTTATTTGTCAAATAAACGCCATACGCGTATTACAGAATTGAAATTTTTTTACAAAGAATCCATGTCATTTTCAAATTTCCCGCCACTGCAAAACCCTTCGAAATGCATATGTATATACCTCGTAGGGAGTTCAATGACGTCTGTTTGCTTTTAATAAGATGGATACTCGATATAGAACGGTTTCTCGCGATTGCTTCAGGCTACGGTTTATTTAGATGTAATTCCATCTCTCGCAGCATCCTCGAATCTGGTCCTTTGAACATTTTAAACAAGTACATCGCTTCGCTCCGATCTCTAGTCATGCCAAAACCCGATACTCCTGGCTATACCCACGGCTCTATCGCCCATAGATACAGTCTCGACGAATTTACATATCAACAATTTCTACAGTGACGACATCGAACAGTAAGGACATAATTGTTACGTCTACGTCATGTACATTCTAAGGGCATTGCTGCTTAATAGTGTCATTAATACATCCCGAGAAGTTTACGCTCGTGTAGCCACGTACGGAGTCCGTGACGTGGCTACCGATTCAAAACTCCTAGAGACATGTGTACAAGCTATAGTCCACGAGGCGTAACTCGCCCGTCCACTAGGTTCGCGTGGACAGTCCGGGAGAGAGAGGTGCCGGCTTCCTCTATGGATACCCAGATTACATTAGGGTCTCGGTACTGAAACGCCCTGTAGATTCGACGTTGGTCTAGACAGCATCCGACTCCACCCGATTTCTATTGACAGATCGATGCTCCCAAATGTGACCCTATCAAATTTCAATTTTGACCTACTACTCCCACTGTCCTCCAACCAGGTAACCTCATTAGTACACGTCACACGAACCAGGTCAAAATCTCATCCGTATGTAACATACGTGTAAATAATTCGATTAAATTTTCGTCCGTTGTAGTAAAATTTCATACGACCTATTGATACGCGATGTAAAAATAGATAATTATGGAGAATGAGGTAAAATGAAAATAATATTCAGCATAATGGTAAACGGGTGTCTAGGTGAATGGGGTATCCCACGTTTACCCTATCGCATGGTATTACGTATGTAGATAGTGGTGGTCATGTCAGTTACATCCTGAGAAAAGGTTCGAGACCGTGAAGGAATATATGTATATATATACAGTGCATGCACGTTTGATACTTGCATTAGGTAATTTACATACGTGCCCCCAGAAATATTTTAACGTGAAGAGAATACACTCGTCTACGTAATTCTCGAGGAGTATATAGGTATAGTCGGTATATAGATAGCGAGTGGATAAGAAATGACAGAGGGTACAAAGGGGAGTTTCCAATAAAGTCGACTGTCATAGTCGGGCGACCTAAGAAACCCGTAGTCAGAGTGAGCCGGTACGTACTATATATCACAAGCAGTAAGTACGCATACGAGGATCATCGGATTATCCACATCTGCGGATGAGGTTTAAGGACCACTCGGTAATACGGGGACTTTAAGTATACACGGTTGAATACCTAGTAATTGGATTCCCGCGGGATAGCAGGATGAAGCCCGGGCTCCCTGGTTATACAGGGGAGCGTTCAGCGTCAAATCATCCCTGAGGTCGTTTCCATGAGAGTCGCCCGACGTCAATGAGGAAGACGCTGGCTGCTGAGGTTCCGTGAGTCCTCGAGCCACTTCCGGTACGGGCACTTACTCCGGAAGAGGGAAATCTCAGGTCGCTTCGCGCGCCATCTACATTAGATCCATCTACGTAGACCGCACGACCCGCTGATCCTAAATCATATCCCAGTCCATGTAGTACCATTTAGCTCAAGACATGCCTATAGGGGTAGATTTTCCACCGGAACAGTCCTCTTATCGCAACCCCACCAGACGCCTGATCGTTCGGTGAAAATCGGGAAAAAAAAAGTTACCCCTGCAGCCGCGATCTCAAGACTGGCGCCACCGTCGCTGAACAACCGATCGACACCGTCGCAGTGTTTTGGGAACGCAACCTCGGCATATTTACGATCCCGGGCCAAGGACGTGGGCCTTAAGATTCATGCGCACGGGCGCGACTGCGATGATATCGGTCAACTCCACCGCGAAGGGTAGTCATGTATACCGTACACCTAAGGGGTAACTTTATACCGGGTCGTATCGGGCCACGGTGATCTTACGTGGCCCGAACGAACGCTACGGGGCAAGTCGCCGGCGATGGCTATCGGGACGACCAAAAATATTTACGAGACTGTCCGTCTAATTGGACCCCGAATCAAATGGGGCTTGCCTTAGAACGGCTAACCAGATGGGAAGACACGACGGCAATGGGGCTACAGTGGGATTCGGAGGGACTTTAAAGATCGGTCCGATCGTGAAAATGAATTTTTCAATCTTTCTCTCTTACTCCTATACAAGTCCCACTCGGCTTACAGCATGTTCCAGAGTCTGTGAACAAATAGGGTCCCCTCTGTCCGGTATATACACGAAATCGGTGAAACTCTCTGTAATTGGTAGAACGTCTGTGGTGAAAGTTCTGTCGTGCACGTACACGTCGTTACTTAACCGCTTCGTTGCTTCTTAGAGATTATAAGGATCGGAATCGGTTTTTCGAAATCGGATAGAATTCGATATCCTGGCACGAGCATCGTCCGTTACAGGATATCGGATAGTTTCTAGAGAGAGAATTAAAAGGGGTAGGCGCTGTAGCAGCCTTTGTTTATCCTACAAAAATAAAAAGAATAGATATATATATATATATATATATATATATATATATATATATATATAGTATAATCTGCGGATCCCAGAACGACGAGTATCGAATGAAAAGTAATACACAGTATCCCATGCTGAAGCGTTAAGACAAAGGAAACGGCATTATTAATCGGATAAATCAGAAAGGTGGGTTACGAGTTCGCGCAAGTGTTGCCGCTCGCGAAGAATATAGACGATGGGCAAAAGTTCTCGTACGCATAGGTCGGCGTCGAGGTAATATTTCGACGTGCTGCCAGCCGATAAATCATCCGCGCAGGGCGTTACCGTAGAATCCAAGAGCAAAGGTTCATCCTTATCGAGCGAATCATCCCCCGTCTCAAGTATATTTACAGGATATTTCTTTCTCTCGCGCCGTCCTCCTCTTCGGCCTCCTCGCCATGGATCTCTGGACCCAGGTTGCACCTCTCGACAGGCAGCACACGTCTCATCGGCAATTTCGTCCCTGGTACGCACCTTGAATCGCGATTTTAACGCGTCCACCGATTCCGCCTGTATTATAAGTGCCGACTACGTAAGCAACGCGCGCGTGGCCGAGTATTACGTAAAACGAAAGAATCGTACGCAAGGAACTGCGTACGGCTAATGCCGTATAAGAAGTACGGAAGACAATGTAAAAAAAAAAAAAGAGAGATACCCGAGAGAAATTAATGGCCGCGGCTGCAGCTGCCGGTGATTTACGTAAGATAACGAAAAACTAACGTATTCGCGGGAACGTAAGGGAAATAAAGCACAAAGTTATTTGCAGTGGCGTAAAGTTGATTTTTCTTGCACAAATTTTTTCGCACTACGGCAAAAATTTACCTAATGGCAGTCGAGCTTCCGTGTAGAATCGAGCTGAGAGCGCTCGAGCACCAGCAAAGAGGAGACACGAGATAAGTGACAGAGACCATGAGAAAAATGAAGAGCAGCGTCCGGCATAGTTGGAGGAGGAACGATTCGAAGAGAAAAGCTCCTCGACTTCCGGTCGACCGAGCACCGGCTAAATAATTCACTCATCCAGCGGAATCCAGGCCAATGACAGTGTCCCGTCCAGTGACGTAACACGATCAAATCATCCCCCGAGTAAAGGCCGTATAAAAAACATCCACCGCATATATCAAAAGACCCACGAAGAAGATAATGCCCAGGAAAAAGCAAGAAAAAAAAAAGAAAAAAGTAAAAAGTTAAAAAAAACAAGTATATAAAGAGCGGTATCAAAAAGAGCGTGCAAGACAAAAGAACCTCCTCTAGCCCGAGCTCCCGTAAGAGACGGAAGAGCGCCAAGTCTTAAGCACACATGACACACATGAGAATAAGGGAGGACCGGTTTGCTCGCAGCAACGGGCCCATCAGCATGTGTAAGCAGTGCGGCATACGTGAGTATGTGGATATCGTATAGGTATGCCTGGATAGAGAGAAGAGCGTCGCGAGGAACGTGTGTATCGGAAGGGGACACGAAGTGAAGCCGCTTACTCACTTTATTCACAGGGTTCACCAGACTCCCTCTCTCTCTCTCTCTCTCTCGCATTCGCACTTTGCATATCTCCCGTTAAAACAGCACCGTCTTCGCCTTTCGGTACGCCCCACGCGATTCACGGTTTAAGGAGAATCTCAAGGAGGTTACGTTCCTCGCATGCGATCGTCCCGAGGGACAGCGAGAGTTCCCTCGAGTTCCCGAGTCGCTCCTGCGCACGTGCATCGTGCGGCTGCGCTGCCTGGCCTGATGTTCGCCAGGAGCGTCAGGTACGTAAACTCGAGGAGGGAGCGTCGAAGCGTCTGGAGCGTCGGCACGTTGAACAGGGCATGAGAGGTTAATAGGTTTAAGGTTAGGGGGCTGAAAAAACACGTGGAAATGACACCGTCCGAAAGTTTTACCATACCTGCGGTCAGCGGGGAAAAGGATTTCCCGATGACGCGTCTGCAGGGGCCGTAACGAAAGTCCAGGCTCGTATAGCGCGGTAAAGTTTGCCTTGTAATTGAATGAATACTATACGTTTCATGTAAATGGATATTAAGCTCGAGTTGCCGTAGGGCGACTCGCGATAGAAGGGAAGACGAGAGTAAAGAGGGCAAAGGGTAATGGGTAAATGATGAGATGACGCGAGAGAGACAAGGAGCACTTACAGGACGAGAGCACCGTAACGGTGGGTAACAATGTTTATAAGGTAAAACCACGGTTTTACGCGGTCACCGGCTTCCGGTATATTCGGTATATTGTGCAATAACGTTAGAGTCTATTGAACGTGTCCTATCAGCGTAACGACAGTCTGGTTGCGTATGCGTCGTACAGGTAAGTGCATACATGCGGCTATAAGTGCATATAAGCAGATAGGTAAAGTAGATGGCAGCGAAGTCGTCCTGGCTAAGAAGTTGAGATACACACGTCATTACGTCGAAGGTGCGGCTGGCAATTAACTATACCATGCTAGGGGGACAGAGAGAGAGAGAGAGAGAGAGAGAGAGAGAGAGAGAGAGAGACAGCGCGAGAGAGAGAGATTGTGCTACCGAGTGGCTCTTGATTAAACTGGCCTTACAAATATCTCTCTCTCTCTCTCTCTCTCTCTCTGTCTCTCTAATTATCATTAAGTCTCCCTCGTATACCTTTCTACCCTCCTGTGTTAGTCTCCTCGTCGCCCTCGCGAAATTCCCTCCAGCTCGTCGTACCACTACCCTGATCACAGAGATGCATAGATTGGCTGCTGGCTGGTGTAATAAGGGTCTCATTGCATTTCACTAGCAGAGAGGTAAGGGGGGGGGGGGGTGAGAACTTGGCAATTTGCACGTAGCGCAATTAGCCGGGCGACACTCCGTTTGAGAATTCGATTGTGGAGTCGCGTATCCTGCGCCTACCTGTCGTTGCTCGGAATAGCAGCAATGTATCGGAGAGAGAGAGAGGCGAGGTATAGAGTCCGAATGAGCGTAGACAGAGAAAGAAGAGGAGATCGATAACTGTGAAGAAACCAAAGTGCACGAGCCGTGAGATCGGCGCTGTAAGCTCCCTGTAAAAATGACGCAGAGGCCTTCGGGCGACATTGGTGCACGGACGGCTAACGTGGAAACAAAGCCCGTAGACTCTGGTGGCGAAGGAAATATATTTCGAATCTCCCCCGTTCGCTGCGACTGCTCGGCCCGGCCCGAGCCCACCCGATTCCCTCGCGATCCTCGGATGAATATCCAAAGGGGTCGGCAGGGTCTTGCGTAATCTCGAAGGGAAGAAGCGAGAGAGACGGCGAGATTAAGACCAATCCCTTTGGCTAATCTTGTTAACGCTAACTCGAGGTCCTGAAAGCGGAGCGAAGGCAATGTCACAGGACGTGTTATTATCCAGGACAGGTGCAGCAGCCGTTACCTACCAGCATTAACGAAGCTTAATAAGATCTCGCGTACCCGCAACGTGTAACGCCACCCGATCCACGAATACCATAACAATCCCCGTACAACCCCGTACCCGGCAGAGCGACTCATTCGCATTCGAGAACAAGCGGCTTCCTCGGATGATTCCGTACCGTGGATGCTGTACCGAAGGACCCTTTACGTTGCCGGCAATAAGGGAGACGTCTGCCAGACAAGGGATCTAATTCCAAGGGTCGGAGGGATGTCAAAAAAAAAAAAAAAGAACTACAAAACCCGACGGGCTGTCGAATAGGAAATGGCACATGGCTGACCGATTATTTATAAAACATACTACCTCCCCTCTGTCTCCCTACCCCTCCTCGTGTCACGTGTAGGTGCACGCATCCCCCCCCTACCCCCTTGCCCCACCTCGCCCCACTGCTTTCCTCTCTTTGCGCCTAGCCGCTTTCAAATCGCCGCCGCCTCGCCCTTGGCTCATGCCACGAGCTATATTTGTGCCACTGACATTTCGTGGCGGCGCCTTCGAGGATCGCAGGCTGTTCGACCGCCTTCTCTTTCACGGGTTTCCGTAATCGTCATCGTTTCCGGCGTCGCGCTTTCTACGTGCTTCACGACGCGGCCGCTTTTTTCAAATAGAGTCAAAGCTCGCGACTGGTACGATCAAGACTGTCCCTATCCCATGCGTATACAAGTTTCGCCCTGAGTCAACGTTCAAAACGTTCGCGTTGGATACCAGAAAAGCTAATGCACCGGACAAGTCATACGTATCCTGTACTTGAGTAATATACAAGTGGCGATATCGCTTCCTCCTCCAAGAGTAAATATGTGCTCGTACCATGATGTTGCGAGATCAGTGTACATTTAGGTAGAGAAACTAATCGACAATTGTGTCAATATATCGTGGCTGCCGAACGGAGTGGCCAGCTGTTCCTATAACGTGTATATGTATACATAGTAGCCTCAAGTATCATTGTCACGGGAGGAAGTGAGCCCAAAGCCCACGGGCAAAAATAGTAACGAGTGTCTCGCATGTAACTTCAAATTGGTCATCGAATACAACTTGGATTAGAAACGCCTTCGCTGCAAATTACCGTAACACCCTCTGATATATATATATACATATATTAGCCAACCCCCGCGTGCAAAGAGTGGTAACCTACATTCGACAGAGTAGTTGTCAGAGCCACATCGATTTTTCACCCTTGAAAAATACTCGAGACTGGAGTACCCTAAACTGTCCCACCGCCGTTCTACCCCCTTCGAACCCCTCAGCCTCCGAACGACGGATAACGATCTCTCTCGTAAATTGCAATTCTATCGTTCATATTTTCACGCGTTTCATACGGAAGTATCGCGTGGCTGCCTATAGAAAATTTTATCAATTCGTACGTCATTATTGTACGTTCAATTTTTTTTTAGCATTTTTTTCGCGATACCCCTCGCTGCACGAGTTGGATGCACGTGAACTTGATGCATGCGAGTTCAATGTGTATGGTAAATTAGACGGGTTACGAAAGTTTTATGAATGTGAATATACGAAATAATTTGTTTATTGTTCAAGAGATATCAGCATCCGTAACGGACTTTTAGTTTTCTCAGATTATAGATAAATTTTTTAAATTCGTACGTACACGTTACTCGCGGTAATACCGGACGTACCTGTACCGGGAACTTTCTTGCTAATCGCAGCCCGGCAGCGCAGTACGGGGTAATACGAATCGATTTCGCATTCTGGCAAAATGTCCAGACGCGATCGTTCATTTTCCCGGCGAAGTTAGGAAACTAACTGCGTCTGGTCCAGCGAAACAATCGGAAGCTGAGGAGGCGGCGGAAACAGTAACCGTTAGCTTTGCCGAGTATCAAGAAAGCATCGATTTCAAGCTCCAGGCTGTACTACCGATACTCGAGTTGAAAGCGACGGGGCTGGGATACAGCCCGATGATATATAGACGCTCCCTTATTAGATACGATATGGATTCGATTTAAGGATTCCTCTAGGAGATGCCGATTGGTGGTTTCCGTTAGAGACTTGTGATCTTGCACAAAGCCCAGGATCAGAATGAAACTGGACTATCGTCCCCCGGATCTTAATGAGAGTAAAAGCAAGAGGGTGGCCGAGTGGGGGGGGGGGGGGGGCGGATAAAATTTAATTTACTGTAATTCACGGTACAATCGGAGCAATCAAGAGTCCGTTTTGTTTTCGATTTCTCGGCCGAATCCTGCCAGTGACGTCATTGTCCTACAGCAACGTACCTTTGCGAATAGGTATACCATATATATATATATATACAGTAAGGTATAGCGTGGGCGCCTTTGTGCGTCCTAAGAGCGTCGAGATTCGCGGCGGGCAACTTAATCAGAAAGGATCGAACGAGAGAAGGGGTGGTTGTGGGAAGGAGAAAAGAATGAAGGATAGAGGTAGGAGGTAGAGAGTAGAGGAATAAGAGGGTAGACGAAGAGGGCAAAGAAATATAAAAAAAAAAGAAAGAAAAAGTAAGACGCCGTGCCGCGTGCTACCCAGTCGAATTATACAGCAGGGAGTATACAGACGCCAGCACCTTAGGCGTCCCGACGCTTCTCTATTTTCCTATCCTCTCAATTGGATTGATACCAGCGAGGTGAGTCCCTGTAGGACCATCGAGTCAAGAATTACCTGTATCTCCTTTGTGCGAAGGAATACCGGAGCGCCGCGACGCCGTGTCTAATCAAGATCGAATGGAGATCAGGATGGCCTTACGCAGCGTTAAGAAAAAAAAAAGCTTTATCCGAGCATTGAGGAAAAAGTAAGTCGAGATCATTCCTATAAGAGGATTTCTCGAAATATACGATGTATATTGTAACGTAACTGTTTTTCCTTCGTTACCTTCGGCCGTCCACCCTTCGCTCATGCATCCGCGAGCCAGGCGGCGCCAGCCGATTCTTTTTTTTCACCGTGAACTGACAAGCCGGTATGAACTGGGAGTTTGGCTGGAACAGGCCCAACTTCATCAAAACAAGAGCTCTGACGGAACCTATCGGATAATGCGATAACTTAAAGGATCCTGTAGATTTTTGGGGACGCGTAAAATCGAGAAACGCAACCGTAGGTGCTGATCTTTGGGATCGCGTAAAATCAGCAAACGCAACTGGATGCACGAACGGGAGCGGAATGCACGGTCGCTCAGGCTGCTGGGTTGAGGTAGAGAGGGTCGGAGTAAGAGTCAGGCAAATAGTGCGAGAGACAGAGAGCGACGAATGGAGAACGTAACAGAACGAATCTGAAGTATCAAATCGAAATCCCTTCACCGATTAATAAATTGGGAGACTCACCGGAGCTGGTGCAGCTGATCCGTGAAAGCCGGGAACTGCATCCAGAAGACACTCGGGTGGACACTGCACTATAGCATAGCACTACACCTTCGAAACACTTACAGGAAATTCATAGAATTTCCTGGATAGCGCGAGAGCAACGCGAGAACTGCACGAGCGAGAACTTGCTATACCGTATCGAAGGTAGAAAAACTATCAACAGATAGCACGGCAGCGCGAGGCAGCTCGTGACACCTCGGTCGGTGTCCCGAGACAGACTGCTTTGACAATAGCCAAATTCGAGAACTAATCATTCTGATCATCTGATTGGTCGAGATCCTTATAGCCGATACCTCTTCCATCTCCTTCGAGTCGTCCCTTTAAACCAAATCGACAGCGTTCCTTAATTTCCTCCCGAAATCGAGAACGTTATCAGTATCGGTAGCCGGAGTCGCCTTGTGGCCGTGAACCGAAAAATCACGTCACAGTATAAACAGGAAAATCTGTCTGAAGCCCATTTAATCGCAGCACCCTGTAGCTCAACTATCCGTTACAACGAGCCGTGATACGCCTGGGTGGTAATACCGAGAAAAATATATTTTTTATTGCTCCAGCCGAGGCCTCGTTGCATCTGCCAAGCGAGTCGATGTATCAAAATATCAGGCAATGATTTCGCGATTAAGAGCGACATTAGCCATAACGCGTGTCAGCCTGGCGTCTCGGTGTGCACAGTGCTGTATGGTCTATGGGAAAACGATGGATATTTCATGGGGAACGCGGCTCTCGCAGATGCCTGTATTACGAAGGAAAAGGAAAGAAATGCCTCTATAAAATACATCAACCTACCACCCTGTCCTTGTCCGACTGGTAGGTCGGGGAAAAAAGAAAAGTCTCCTGTCCCCTACCAACCTTAAAAAAATGACCCATAAACCCACGAAAACTGTTCCCTCGGTGCAAATGGATCGTACATTGTAGACACGTCACGCCTATAGATATATACCTGTCGTCGTAATTCGCGCGATCCTTTGATCCGTTAAATTGGATCAAACGCGATCCACGACGCGTTACTTATGCGAGCGAGCGTGGCCACGTGCGCCTAATAATAATTCAAGGGAACGACGGAGAGGCGAGGGGAAGGAAGAAAATATAAATAAAAAGAAAAGGTGCTCCGCCGAGATACCCTGAGGCGGTATGGAAGTTTCACGGTATGTCCCATGCCAATGATCGCCATGGTAACCGTATGCACAAAGAACTCGCATCTCAGGTACGACGTAGCCACTGCCGTAAATTTAATATCCGAAGAGGTTCATAATCACGGTACAGAGACGTTCGTCCCGCAACTGGAATACACAGCGAGAGGGGAGAGATATACACAGAAGCAAAAGCAGTAGGGTAGAAACCCTTGCTTCGCAACATACAGATATAAAACGCTTGTAAATAGTCGACTGTGAATTCGAAAGAGGGTTGAACAAGCAATAGCTATAGAGACCCCGCGCACAAGGGTAGCCAGCATAGACGGTAGTACGAGAATTACAAAAAAAAAAAAAAGAAAACCGCAACGATTTCGGCACAATTAAAATGAAAGGAAAGCAAAGGCACCTTTTCGTCAGAATTCGCACCCTTCATTTTTTTTCACGGTAGAAACCTACAAAAAAAAAACATAAATCAACCCTCAATCTCACGCAACCTCCTACACCTGAACAAAACTTCCCTTGCAAGAACAGTACCAACACTACGATCCAAGTGCTCGAGGGAATAATTGTAAGGGAAAATTTTGCAGGTTTTAAATGACGTATTCGCGTCGAGTACCCCCGCCCCCCCCCTAAATATATACATATATACACAAAAATATATATATATATATTTTCTCCATAAAAATTTCATCAACGCATTTCTCACACAGGTTACACCAAAAAGACCCGAACTCACTTTTAAATTTCCTCGCGCAGTCGTACAAGTGCGCAGCCCCGTATTCACTTTCCAGTGGTAAGTGCCAACCAACGAATAATCATCGCAGGACAATATGGCCGATCGGTGTTCCCTTCCACAACAATTCCAGCAGAGACGTGCACGCGTTAGCGAAGCCACGTACGGTTACGGAGTCTGCTGCCTTTACCGGGTATTCCGTTGATCCGACCGTCAGCTCCCCCAGCGAGTTAATCAACGAGACGCATTTAGCGAGCGAGCACGAACGGAGACGCCGTTACACGTGGAAACGCGCAACGAACAAAGAGAACGAACAACCAGATGGGCACGAAACGCAGTACATACCGGACATGACCCTTTCTGTCCATACTACCCTTACGCTCGTATGAGCTCATAGGTATCTATCTATATCTCGACAGACATATGTATGTATATCCGGTGCATGCGATGAAACCGCAACATTCATGGAAACCCGCCTTATGACTAACCGCGTGATTAATTAAATGAACCAGCACAAAGCGAGCTTCATGAGCATAACCTGAAAGACAACGGAGCTCCAGAATTCCCGTAACAATATACAAAACTCGATACCATCCATAGATTCTTCGATATTACCTACGTGAATAACAATTATATCCTTTCCGCGTACGGACAACCCTCGTACCTGAGTCCGCTATCGAGGGCTGACCAAGAATCCTCGACGATAAGCGTCACGCGTCAAATTAGTGAGTTCTACGAAAGAGAAGGAGTCTCCCTAGGAGATTTTGAGCCGTCTGCATCTGAGTGACACTTTAATCAGTCCCCGAATTGTGTGCGCGTTCTCAGTCGCCCCACGCATGTACCTCGCGCAGGTATGCATATATATATATATATATATACTATATATAACACAAACGGTCCC
The DNA here is from genome assembly GCA_030142495.1 of Cephus runcator. Classification (NCBI taxonomy): domain Eukaryota; kingdom Metazoa; phylum Arthropoda; class Insecta; order Hymenoptera; family Cephidae; genus Cephus; species Cephus runcator. The sequence continues at coordinate 131,913 of JARQTC010000548.1, forward strand.
ACTGTGAGTTTCCCACCAACCGAATCTCTGTGGCGTGTCGAATAGTAGATTATTGGCTTGATACCACTGGACGCTGAGAGCAGCGTAAATGAACACCTTGTTTGGATGGAAGTATATATATATGACACTGTACCTGGGGAGTTTACAGTAAAGATTAGCAATGCTCCAAGACGTTCTACAGTGTGAAATCTTGTTAGCGAGTTACTGTTGCGCCTTGTGCGTCTGGAATTCGAAAGTAGATTGAGCGTTGGGGAGTAATTAAAAAAAAAAAAAAAAAAGGGGGAAAGAGACAGGCAAAAAGGGGGTTGAAGATCAAGCTACGGTACGCAGCGAAGTGTATAGCAGTGAGATATGAATAAACGTTCCTTGATAAATAATTCAAATAAGCGCTAACCACGTGGCAGCGACAGGATTATTTTACGTAAACACGCAAATACTAATAAGTGACCGAGACGAGTGAAATAAGTGCTGAGTGTGAATCAGGCTTTAGGTACAGTATATTAGTCACGATGATTAAGGGCGGGTAAGGATTATCGCTATGATTACGTAACATTAAGATTCTGCAGTCGTTAATTGTTTAAATTTAATTAAAAGATCCATAGAGGCTGTGGGAGGGACTAGTGAAATATATATGTATATAAGGGTACAATAAAATCGAGAGTTATCCCGTGCTCGTTCGAACGACCTGCGCTCCAATAAAACGTTATATCAAAATAGATGATTGTTCGTAAATCCGTGCGTGTCCGCGCATGCGCGCTCGCGTCTATCCGCTTATAAGCCAAGAGAGATTGGCATAATAAAATTACGCGAGCACCGAGCGTAACCGCGGTGAGCCCAAGTACACCGAGCCACTCGAAAATTCGCCCGATCGAATACTTTACTAAAATGGTACAGCGGCCGATGGACACGAAACGAATTAGTGCGTCGACGTTTACAGAATAATTGAGGCACTAATTGCGAGCGTACTGGTTCTGCGGGTCTAATTGGGTGAAGGATGTCGTCCTACGGGCTGCGCGGATAAACTTTACGAATCCCTACCACGGGATCACGTGCGCGTACACTTTTAAATGCTGATTTTAATCGTATTTTCCCGTAGCGCCAGGTTGAATTTTAATTTCATGCAAATTACGAGCATCTATGGCAAATTTGCATGTTGAGGAGCGACAGTAGGAAGGAGAATAAACGGGGGAGATCGATCGATGTACATGCAGACGATACAATGGAAAAATGTTAGATTCGATGTTGATAGAAAAAAAAAAAATGTAAAAATTATTTTCTCAATTTTTACTGTACATTGCCTATCCGTCGCCTCGTATGCCGCAGGCCTGACGGTATCTACGTACAGGTACGTGCACACTGTTACGGCTCTCTCCTCCTCATCAAAAGGTCCGTCGACTTCTTTTCCGCCCTTATCGATCCTTGAAAAAAAAAAAAAACAAAGTTCTGTCTCTCCTTAACGAGAGTATTTGCGCGTTTCAATTAGTTCTGAGTAAAAAGAGCGAGCTGGAGTGGCCCTGGGGCAGAACAGGGCTGGGAGCTGCCCTTCCGCTCACAGCGAACCCCCCGGTCACCCCTCTTGGATTTTCTCATGTATCGTGGAATTAATTTGTATCGTTAGCCATCCCCTGGCAATTTAATGGCTTTCGCCATTACCTTTGTTACCGGCGAACCACGTAGCGTATATTGGTGCTCTAACAGTTGACGATGGGTTTTACTATCAATCCTGTACGTCCTTGCCTGCTGTTCTGATGTTACGGCCCTGCTATTGGTAGCATGTGCAAAAGGAGTATACGCTGGATATGGTAGCACTACGCTATATGGATGGAGGGTATACATATACTATAATGCATATATATATATATATATATATATAGGACATTGGATGAAAAATCAAGCGACAAAGTATTAATTATCACAGCGATCGTCATGGCAAATTATACGAAGCGAACGTACGACGTAATCACGCTTTCGCAATTTCTATTTGGAAAAAAAAAATTAATTATTGACTAAGTCATACCAACGTAAGAGCATTTACGTCTGCGGGTTCCAGGCTGAGACGGCTTGACAGCTTCGGCCGATTAAAAGCGAACAAATAGAGTGAAAAAAAAGGTGTTACAAAAAAAAAATATTTTTCGATAAGCCATACAAGGTTCGAATTATCTGAATAAATTAAAGATCTTTGATCAAAGCGCTGAAAAAACAGTAAGGTCTCTAATTTACATGGTTATCGGCAATTTTACGATATCCAATTACACAGTTAACTGGCAATGACGCATATATACGCAAAAAGTTTTCTTGCAAAATTTACCAATGACTCACATGTGCGCGCGTTCATTAACTCCGATGAGTTTCAATGAATTTCGACGAAACTTGCTATGCCCAAGTTCTTTGGGTTACCGATCGCGAGTATTACCTCAAAATTGAGAAATTCATAATGGCGAGTTGAAATTCGCAATCAGCGACCCGAGAGACTCCCTACGTATGAGCTTTCATGTGAAATACGTAATTATTGCGCTCCTACCGGTTTCGGCAGAAATCGTTGATTTCGGGTACACCAGGTAACTGGTTGAAAGCACCTGTAGCCCCACGGCGAGACCTAACGAAGAGTCTCTCTAGTCGTCAGACAAGCTCTGCTAATTGGGATTAATTCGCACTGATTAATTAAATTCCGGAATGTCGGGGCAGACGTGCGCGAGTCGATGGTTTGCTGTCCGATGCACATATGTGCACTAGCCCCGTCATACACGGTGGATACGTGCATGCATATGCATGCGTTCGTTCGCACGTGTGTACGCTGAATTATATATATATATATATACATACATACATTATACATATAATGTATACTCGAGGAGTAGCTCCCAATGGCGCGAGTCAGAAGCTCCCTGATGCGTGTTCCGATATGACAGCTTTAGCATGCGAGACGTAAACACGTAACTATATTAATTTACCGTCCGTTCGTCGGTAATTCAGAGCGAGTCTCGCGCGACGGCAGCCCCGTAACTGAGTTATCCGCATTTCTTGCTAATTAATGCCACGATTGTTTTCGCGCCCTGCGGGGCCACCCGTTTCGTAGGCGCCCCTGTAAAAGTCAGTAGCCGCGGCGGCGAAACGATTGCCGGCTTAATGAGAGACGCGAGCGAAAGGATAGAGAAAAAAACAGAAAACATCAGCGCGCGGCAAAGTATCTTCTTCCGATGACGCGAAGTAGATGCTGAGATTTTTGGAAAAAATTTTCTTCTCCTTTTGTTGTCAGTGGTAAACCTTTTTTTTCTTCTTTTTACTCTACGTTTCGCATGCCGCCGCGGCGGCAGCACCGACCTGCACGACTGTACGTAACCACGATGCAGTTTAGCCGGCACGTTCTAAATTTACTTACAGATTTATACGCCCTCACGGCGGCCATTGACTTGGACAGCCAGAGCAGCGCCGGGACGTGCAACTTATTGTTGCTGACTTATGATTCCGATCCTTTTTCTTGTCTTTGCCTTTTATTGCCATTACTTTTCGTGCCAGACTACATTTAGTGAACCTGGTCTGGTCTCAAGGAAAAAGACGCGCCCTGGTCGGGAGTCCGTACGGTTCGTGAAAAGTCTGAACGTTGCATAGAGACCGAGCGTCGAGCTCGGTCGATAACGAAGATATCTGCCATAGTCGATTCGCTCAACCCTTTTGTAAATGCATAAGGGATTTCTCTCTCCCGTATCAGTAAGGAAATGAACACGCGTATCAGCAACGGGATGAGGCTCGATCATCGTAAAACCGGTCGACGAACTCGATCCGGTCCATTATCGTCTTAGTTTCGCCTGACGATTTTTTGGTAACGAGATATTTCTTTCTTAACTGGATTAACGCGAAATTTCCTATTCCCTACGGACGCTAGCTCGGCATCTAATAGCACGGGTGTATTGAAAGTTCATCGTTGAGAGTGAAATACGAGCTTCGAATGTGTGATTGAAAGTTTATTGGCAATATTGCCAAGAGAGATTTATGTTGATGAAAGTACGAGGAAAAAATGTCTTTTATCGGTGATAAGACGTTACTGTACAAATAATCGATATTCTCTCGACAACTGATATCGATAATCGTACACGTCGACGTATCCGCCGTAGTCGCTGCTCTCGTAGCGATAAGAAGGAAATGCGACATAGAGAACGGTTACTCATCGGTTTATGAAAATACACTTTCTCACGTCTCGCGAATCATCCCGTGTTTACAAGAAACGTCGAATGTTTGTTCGCAGATTGCAAATCGTTCGAGAAATTCAGACGCACTTTTATTCGTGGAATCGAATAACGCAAGCGGCAATTGAACGACGGCAAAATCCAAGGAACGTTGAAAGAGAAACAGAGAGAGAGAGAGAGAGAGAGAGAGAGGGGAAAAGAAAGAAACACAAAGAAAAAAAAATCAACTAGCTCGCTCGAAGAAGAAGAAGAAGAAAGTTGGGGCTATAAGTGCCACAAGAGTGGCCAGCCTGTGCGGCCTTCTACCCTCCAGGATATTTCCGATGTCGTCACACTTCACACGCCGTATTCCTCCTGAACGAGCTCTAAATAACGTCCCGCGCAGGCTCTTAAACTTGGGATTCATCGCATCGCATAATATTCCTTATTTACAAGCCAATAAAATCGCCCGCGTCCTCCGTCCTGCCACGGAGGGCACCAAGGGAAGTATCGCAAAGAGATGGAGAGGATCCGGCGCGTGGCCGTAATAAGCACGTTTCAGATTCAAAAATAAAAATCGATCGAAACATATAAAAACAGCACCAGGCAAAAAGTAGAAGAGTAGTAAAACAACCATTTTTTACAGGCAATTTACACCACGAGCTATTCCGACGTCGGACGTGTTCGGTATATACCGACTGTACTCTATACAGTGCTAGGCGAGTAACGGCATAGATAAAAAGAAAAGAAAAAAACAAAAACCTGCAATTAGATGACATGAGGTACGGCCTCTTAAAAAAATTTCCGACGATCGGACAAAACAGAACATTGACTACAGTACGAAATATGCCGGTCCCCCCCACCCCCCTGATAATAACAACAATAATCGTTCCGTTATCCGCGCAGCTAAACTGCGAGAACGCGAGAGAGCTAAAGAAAGAAAAAAAAAGTCCCTAGGAAATCCCCATTCAATTATTCTCTCAAATCACTCGTACCAATCTTGAACCGTCGTACAAATGCATCGGACGATACACGTATATATTTTTCTATCGATGAAATTCATTAAAGTGCCGTTCGACGAAACGGCACAAGGTAGACGAGCGCCGATCATTTAGCGCGTGACGCGTCATTAATATTGATAATTACGCGAATAAGGTGAAATCTCATTTCTCACTAGGACTCTTTAAGGCACTAAGGTACTGGCAGGCTCGATCCATTCTCAGGATGCCGGTTTTCCACGCTCGGTCCGACTTGTCCATAGGTATCTTATACCCCGTGTCGCATATGTACGTGGTGCACCGAATGCCTGACATTTGCCTTTTCTCTTACGCGAGAGACAAATAAAGTCTCGCGCGACGCGTCTAAGCGATCACAAAGCTAAGGGAGGAGAGCCTCTAGTCTCTTCTGTATTGAAGCGAGACCAGGGACCTTTACCACTTGTTGAATGTTTATAGAGAAGAACTTATGTCCAAAGGGGATTTCAAAGCAAGACTCCGTTTCAGTCTCGAGCCAAGGATAATACGAACGGCCAAGAGCTAATCGGCCTTCCTATGTTTACGACATGGCTCCTATAGGTTGGTATGCCTTTCAACCTGGAGCCAGTTCGAAACAACTTAATCGTTCTTGTGCCTGCGATACGTGAGAGCTTTTCTGATTTAATCGATAAAGCAACAATTTTCGAATTTTTACTACTGCGCCAAGCGAATACACGACTGAAGCTGATTTCAGTTGGTGGGTAATATTCGAAGAATTGAAAGAAAGAATTTTATCGTGCACTTTAGAGGGGGTGTATTAAATCAATACTTCATTGTGTATTTGTAACGCCAAAGGGGTTGAAATCACTTTGAATTTATTTTCTTTAATGGAAATCCAACTTCATCCGGTTATTCATGGGATTATATTCTTCCGCGTGCTTCTCTTCTCCTGCTGGGGGGGGGGGGGGGGGGGGGGGGGGGGGGGGGGGGGGGGGGGGGGGGGGGGGGGGG
>JARQTC010000548.1:138070-197334 GCA_030142495.1 Cephus runcator
TTCTAATGGGGCCCCCCCCCCCCCCCCCGCTCGATATTCCTACTTAATCCAAGGTATTTGCTGCTAATGGATGACGAAGAACGTGATGGATTTGCGTCGAGGAAAGTTGAAATATTCGCGCACGACAGAGCCCAATTTGTCACGTGAATTCAACAAGTAGGAGGAATCACTCGGCTCGTTCGAACGGCCGTCAGCGGAGACTCACGCCCACGATTGAAAATACGTGAATAACTGGTACCCATAGTACCACGTACTTACAATGTATGCGAACGCGTTCGATCACGTCTGTACTTTGGTTGGACACGTGAAAATCAAAACTAGCAGAAATTATGGAAATATTTTACTACTCGTACTTCCTGTTTCATTTGTTGAACATGGCGCGAAAAAATAACTGTCGAATTCACAGCACGATAATACATCGCGGATAAAGAAAGATAAAACTTGTTTGCCATTCGTCGATGCCTGCACGTTTATTCGGTTTCCTCGTGTTTTCACTGTTAATAGAACCGCCATCTTGCTGGTAATATTACCTTTGCCAGTGTCAATAGTGTCTGCGTGATATCTTGTTAATGCCATTTTGACGATTATTTTCTCTAATAATTATTCCAGCACTTATCTAATCAGAGGCTTGAGTAAATTACAATGTTATCGTTGTTACTGATAAATATTTCTAATCACGTAATCGAATTTATTGGTAATCACTCCGTTTTGGATGATCTGATAGCATTTGTGTGTAATACCAATAATGTCTAGTGATCCATTAATGGATTGTGAACTAGTCTTTTTTGTTTACGAAAAGATGACGTGCGCAGGTGAGAATAAGGAAGGCCAGGTGATAATTAGTAACGTAAAGAAACTCACCTTTTAGTGCTACGCCGAAGAATAACAGTAGAACGACGCTGAACTTCATGGAAATTCTCCACGGGTCCATCTTGTCCTTTGGATGCTCTCAAAATTGTCAAGGAGATGCCAACGCCAAGTCAATTGGTAAAACGCGGTGCACGAGGGGCGACGAAATTAATGTATCCCGCCGGGAATATCATAATGTTGGCACAAGTCAAAACAGAAAGAAAAAATTTTACGGTTCAGTAAGCACACGATTTTAATGAAGGTAAGACGCGTTTGAAAGCGGCAAATTTGAAATGAGCTTTCACGCTTTGCACGGCGATTTTAATAATACGACGACTGTTTTATAAATATCCATGGAATTTCGATATTGCAAAATGCTTGCGAGGAATTAATTTTTCACGTTTTAATAAAAACAGAAGGCTCAGATACTGAGTCACTTTGATCTTGTAACGAGAAAATCACTCGAGTGTTAGGTTAATCACATGTATTAATATATATAACCATTGGCCATAGTAAACCGTTTTTTTTTTCAATTGTTCAAAAATCATCAACGACGCACGTGACGAATATTATCATAAAATAAAAAAATCCGGTCAAATCCATATGAAACTATATTGATAAACCATCGATCCTCTTCGAATTATGTCTGCTTATCAGTTTATCCAATATGGATAAAAGGACTGTCAAACTGTCACACTCCGAACACTCAATCACCAGCACGTAACACAGTTCAAACAAATAAATAAATCTAAAACCAACGGCCACGAAGAAATCAGCTCACTTGATACATTTGTTCCAAGTGAAATAGTCAATCGTTATAATGCTGTTTCAAAGCGTAGCTAATCTTTTCAAAGAAGCCGGTTAATCAAATTTCAATTTAAATTGTGATGACAGTCAGTCAACGTTCATTAGCATTAATCGAGAAACTCCGTGACGCCCGAATCTTGCGCGTTCTTTGAATGATCAGCGATTTTAAGCCTCTTTAAATAAGTCAGATGAGACGCCGTGACACGCGGCTACTTCAAAACATTAAGAATCAACGCGGACGAGACGCATACGTTGACGTATCGCGCGACACTGCTACCCCAAACAGTTTTGCTACTCGCGCCGCAGCAGTTTAGACTCTAGATGGCGCCGCTTTTGCGTCAAAGCTGTCTCAGCTCCGAGAAACGGAGAGACATTCCACTCGTCATTCGTCGCAACAAGTTGCACACAGATAGTATACTACTACTTGGTTTCACGACTATAGTATATTCATTCAGTATAGTATACGCCTATAATGTCTATCATCATGAAGACCCATTGACTTGACCTGCTATAGTAAAAAGGATATGACTTTTCCTAGGAAATAAAGTTGGAATCTTATCAGTACTCACGTTTCCGTAGACTTTATGGAGGAGGACAGTCCATGTGAGCAAATGATGGGACTGGTTAACGATTATACTCGTAAAATTTATTCTACCATCATTGAGAAATACTTTTTGGGTCATTTTTTGGGAAAGACTTTAATCAGACCTTTGTATGAAATTCGTAAAGGGTATATTATAAATTATTACTCGGCTCATGGTGAAATTTGCCGCCACTCTTGGGGAACACGTCAGTTTTCTTGGATTAATAAAAAAGATTGTTGGTACAGTTATGGCTGTACTGATCGCGGGAGTTTGCATGACTAGGATTGGCTATTTCTCATGTGCCTTTCAGAGTGATCGTCGACGATTTTATTACACCTATATGGTGATATTCTAGCTCCATTTGATAATCAATGCTGCCTGTAGTTATCTCGACACGTGACACCCTTGTGCTGTTATTGTTCAAGTTTAGTATATGAGAAATTGGAAAAATTGCTAATACAAAAATTCTTGCAAATATATTTTCAATATCCATTGTATGAGCGCATGAATATTTCAAAAATATAACCGTCAAAATTCATTCAACTTACCCTGCTGTATCTAGGTCCTTGAAAATCATACGAGTTATCCAAATCGTCGTCGGTCTTCTGAAAATAATTTATTTTCTAAATTATATAATTTATTAAATACAACACCTTCACTCGTATATACACATAGAAATATGAAATATATAAATATACAACTGCAGGAGAATTTCTTTACTGAGATCTAAATGTAAAGCAAACACTACTCGATAGAGCGCAGCACTGCTTAGTTATTCAGGACTACATATCGACTAGTCACAAGTTACCATCCCTTATGGTAAACGCGCACATGTACTAAATTTGCTTTAATATAAAAGGAGAAAAATTAATTCGTCACAATAATTTAAATTAAAATTTCACTCACCCTGGGAGAGTCTGTATCCGTTGGCGAAACTGCTAACAGCTGAGGTGACTCCGTTTTCGTGTAAAGACTTTTTCTAGATATAAATAATAAATAACCATATTCATTGGCTAATAATTAACAACAATCCCTTCACTCACTGACAGGATTTATTGCTGTTGCACATATCAATTACGTCTTTGTTGCAGTAATTTATTGTTGCCATGTATCGTTCCTCTTCGTCATAATCCTTACATGCCCCAGGACACGTGGTTCCGCATTTGCCACCCCACCACTGCTTGAACTTTTCCGTAAAGCTTTTTTGCGAAGCCGCCTGGCAGTAATCAGCATTACCATAGAGTATAGCGACGCTTAAAAAAATAAATTAAAAAAAAATGAATTGAAATATAATAAAGAATACATTAATTTTTATCTTTGCCTACCGTGAGTCAGTTGGTGATTCGCAAGGTGAGCATTCTTCGGAATGTTTTTTAAGATAATTATAACAAACCATGAAAACACCCATCAAGATCCAGAAGCAGACAAAGCAGGATACAGCAATAATACTTTTTTCCGTGGCCCTCAATTTCCCTTGAATTTCCAAAATTATATAATAAAAATTTTATTTGCACAATTGAAAAGTACTTGAGGATAAATACCAGCGGAATTTCCTCTGTATAAAGGTGAAACACCATCATCCGGTTGTTTGGTAGTGACCACAATTAATTTTGGCATCATCTGATACCCGCCACCTTGTTTCCCTTTGTTAAGCCCATTAACAAGCCCTGCGAGGGTGAAAACAAATGGTACCCATATATATATATCCAATAGAAAAGGCATTTCCGACGGGAAATCATTTTTGCCAAATGAAACGTAATTTTTCAAAAACAACGAACGTGCGAAACGAGAAAATTTTACCTGTCTCCCTTAACGATGCCATTACTCTTAATACTCCTCCGAATGCTGGGTACCATTTCTCGTCATCCAAATGAGTATGGACCTATAATACAAATATACACAGATCAATTTTCCTTCCTGATTTAGTCCCAAGCATCAAGTCAAGCACTTGTATTCCTTTAAAATATACAAGAACGTACCGATGTCTGTAGCCATTCAAAAAAATCCTCATTAAACCTGCCAAGTTCGTTATTCGTTTTTGACTTTGACACAATGCACTTAACACTAGCAACATAATATTTCACTAGGGCAAAAGCAGACTTCTCGCAATAAAGAGACTGCAAATTGTCGGTCTTGAACGGCATAGCAATGCTAAAATAATAAAATGAAAGAATAAATCAAATAAAAATAATAATAAAAGAAAAATAAAAAAATTGTACCTATTAGGTTGAGCCTCGTCATCCAAAAACGGTAAAGGCACAATAACCGGCCTTGTAATTCCACCATATTCACTATATCCTTTCAAAAAAAAAAAAAAAAAAAATTATACCAAAAATCAAAATCACTCCCAAAATCAAATTGATGAAGTCTTAAACTCACCCAAAGGAGAATTTCTCGATGGCCTCCTACCTCGCGTAAATCGTTTCCTTTTCATCGCGCGAGAATAGTGAAAATCTCGAGAGTTCATTTCAGCCGAATCTGAATAAGGTATTAAATAAAGAATCCTCAAAGTTCTCCTTTTCTTTCCTCGTTTAAGCTTCCTATGAATTTAATCGAAGAATCCCGAGTGGTATCATAGAACTCACGAGCCGGATAAGTAATAAGGCCATTGCACGCTAAGGAACTTCTGGGCGGCGTAATAACGATCGGCGGTGTCTTCACGTGCTTCTTGTCCAGGGTTGGCTTCATCCATCCGACCCCATTCGTATGAAGGAAGTTCTTGAGCTCGTCGAAAAGCTCAAAAAGCCTTTTGGCATTTCTGTACTTAATATTTCCAGCATAGTACGAATGCTTGGTAAGGGGCAGTATGTAAACTTGCAGATAACCACCCATAGTATCCGCCAAAGCTTTCAGCATAAGGTGCTTAGTTTTTCCAATTGAGAGCTTGCGAACGCATTCGAGACATATGTGGAAATAGTCCATGAGCATTGCTATGTACTGGTCGTTCTGGCAGTTGATGACTTTCACCTGAGAAAAGAAATTTCTCCGGATCAAAAGATATATACACGAATACCCATGCACTTTAAATTCTAATAAATAGTAATATTACCTTTGGCAATATGTCTTGAAACATTCTGCGACTGTTTAATATTGTAAACTCTTCACTGGTCCAGCAATGTTTTCCGCAGTCGCTTCTTTCGAACAAGACTGTACCGATATTTTGTTCGTTTTTTAAAGCCTTGTTAGCCAACACCCTGTTGATGGTATACAACCAAAAAAAAGTCACGTTAAATCGGACGATTATTAAATCAATATGTAATTTTTATTTTAACGTAAATTTACCGATTTCTCTCATAGGGCAAACATGCTGCGAATACAAGAAGGAAATACAAGGCACATGGTCCCATGCTATACAAGAGAAATACCGCGAGTATAAGTTTTCGAATTATACTTTCTCTTTGTTATGATTCTATAATACTTTTTTGACAGTTCTCATCGACGTTCGCCCGACATTTTCCCCTGGAGCGATTTTCAAGCGTTTCCTATATTACCGTATATGCGGCTGATTTCACGCGTAGCCAAGTGCGTACGGGGCTTTAACTTTCAAATTGAATTTCGAAGCCCTCTCTTGTATTTTCAGCTAATTAACAATACGCCGGTTATTTTTGTCCGATCTTTCGAAATACTTGGACTTGTGGATTCTTCGGAGATTCGCATAGAAATTTTGCTCTGCCGTAACATCGATGACTGAAGGTCCGGCTGTGTCTGAATATGGGAAGGACGAGGCCGCCATCCTACGTACAACGCCTACCACTTACTGTCCTGGATTAACGAAAAATTATTGATAATATACTTTTAATCACTTACAGATTTTGCGACAGACCAGTTTTTAAGTGTCAGAAAATAGTTGGGATAATGAAAATTTGATTTATAGTAAATCAAGGTAAACTAGGTAATAAAAAATATGACTATATCTACAATTCATCATTTTTGTGCAATATTGCACAATCGAATATGAATCATTCGATATCCGATGAAATCGACTTTGAATTTTTGAAAAGATTTATATTTTACTTCACTTTGTTGACTTAGCCAACCCTGTATGACGTAACTGTACATGTTTCATACTTTACGTACGAGTATTATATGCACTAGGCATTTCGTGTATATACCTCGCTAAAAGAACAACGTGCTTAAAATCTGACTGACACTTTTGCAACATCCTGTAGAACCTAACGGCACTGTCCTCCCACTTCCTCGTCGTGCCTCTACAGACTTCAAAGGCAACTCAGTCGACCAGCAGACGCTGTCTTACGAAGGTTCCGCCACAACTTTTGTCCGAGACACACACGCTCGCAGCATGGGTAAGTTTGCAATGATTCATGCACCAGTTTCTAGTGTCTTTACATGAAAAATTAGAGTGTCCTATGAAAAATCGTATAAAAGTCAAATCGCAAAGCTTGTACAGTGAGAAAACACAGTTTCTTTATTTGGCGCGTGATGCGATGCTCAGGAATTCAGAAGATGTTCCTATGACAGATAGTACCGTATATCTCCAACAGGTGGACATAAATTTTCCGAATTTTCGTGAAAAAAAAAGTATAGTTCATTTCCAATACTTAAATACGTAGGGAGCCAGACAAAATTTTTTTTCGTACAATGATATATTTTTTGACTTCTCAAATCGACGATTTACTTATCGAAAATTCTATAGGCTGAATGTACAGGAAATATGTACGTGAATCTACTTAATATTAGAAGAACGTACAAATGTACAATTTATTGTTGTATTCCGTTGTGTTTACAGACTAAATTATTTTATCAGACTCGCTTGAGATTTCTTATGCGTTTCAGGGAAATTGCAGAATTATTCGTCACGCGAGAAAAATTCTGACCGATATAATAATTAAAATAGTATATCGTTGAAACTTTGCATAAATATAATTTCATTTCCTTATTATTTTCTTACTCAAGCTTGTGGAATTAATAAGGGAAGGCACGTGTGTATCGGTTTCAATATTTATCCAAAGATCGTTATGAGTAACGACACGACTGTGTAAATTCATAAATCCTTACTGTTAATCGAATACTGCCAATATATATGTTAATAGGGCAATCATAATATTTGATTAATGTATTGAGTAATGGAAAATTTTAGTTGGTAAATATTAACTTGATTTTTCAAAATAAATGTAAAATTTGATAAAATAACAGATTAGATTAGAAACTTATCGAAAATGCATACCGCTTATTTCCATTATGGGCTAACTGCGCTGGTAGTACGAAATGACACTGATAACACGACCCTGAGCTGAGGACGTGCATCTAGATGCAATTATCGTGTTAACCAACATGGGTCGCCTTGCATCAATTCAATTGACAATTTGGGATTGCATCGCACAAAGTGCATTGACCAAACGCACTTGAAACTCAGACCTGTACATATTAGAGAAACTTTTTTTAAATCTTAACAAAGTTTTTCAGTCGGCCAGTTAACGCAGTATGACTACTTTTATTTGTCAGAATCTTGGCCTCGCCATCGCTGCTTTGTAGGCCACATTTTTATACTTTCAATTCCATCCAGACTCCCCACTACCTGCCATTGAACATACATACGTTTGGCACTTACAATTAGATATAGAAATATCTATAGCACTTGGATCATCTAAGATACTACTTGGAACCCCAAAAATAGATTAAAAAATTAATTGTTCTGATCCAATTTAATTCTTATAATTCAATTGTCATTCCAACAATGCAAAGTTAATAAGGTTATGAAGGTCAGTTAAATCACTACCGGTATTACCTTTCTTGGAGAACGAAACATGATAGTAACGCTGTAACGAGTAATAATTTGGTGTTTGTTCATTCGAAATATTTATTACTTGCTACAGCTCCGATAACAGATGTATATCGATATCAATATCCAATTGATTACCATTGATTTCCTTAAAAATTAGAATCGCCAGAGAAATGCAGCACTGTCACGCTATACTCGAACTCGTCGTCCTTGTGCAATCTTTATGGAATTCCTTTTTTTCCCAAGTCGCACTAGGAGAGCAAAAGGTCCTGGAATGTAACCTCTGTCCTGCAAAACACCTCATGCATATTTTCGTTGCATACAAGTCACCGTTGGTGCAAGATGCAAGATTTTATTCTTGTCCTAGACAATCACAATAATTTGCACTGGATAATGCTTTGTTATATTGTATAATACAAAAATGAGAAAAAATTTATTTTATTTATAATATATATCTAGGACGTACAATATAGTATAGCGAACCAGGGGATATTTTTTCAGAAAATTCTCTTTTACCGTTAGTTAAAAAATCCTCACGGTACCCGTATAACGTAACGTATTTGTACCAGTTTTATGTTAAGATCGATACATTAATGATAATTTACCTCGAGGTCAATTGCGCAAGATGCTAACGAGAAAATGTAATTTTTTTTTTCTTCATTCCGCTCTCCAATCATAGAGCTGGTCACTATTTTATGTCTTTTCTTTTTCTTCTCTTTCAGGAAACGTCCACGTCTTTTGTCTAACTTTCGTCCTTGCGGTGAGTTTCAACGTAGCGGTTCCGCTCGATACTTTCATCGTAGCAAAATTGCCGGCAAAACCGGTGCAGCAACGGTAAAAAATGGCGCAGAGGATGTTTGCAAAAGTCAATAAATAAAACGGCAAGAGCGCCAAGACCCAAAATCCCACTTTGTCCCACTTGAAAATCCGTAGAGAGTGGGATTCGTCTAGTGGTCCTTTCGACTGTTAGAGAAGAACCGGAATTTTCGTTAATTACCGGCATCCCGTTACTTTGAGTCTGCGAAATTATTTAGTTCAAGACAAACTTAATTAATGCCGTTTAATTAAATGTCACTCATGTTCCACTGGATGCTACTTATCGCTTAGGACCCTTGCAACGCCAATCTGATAATTGCCGTTGAAATTACTATCGCGAAAATTCAAACTAGAAAAATTGCCTCGAAGTACTATTTCATTAAAGAATTATTAATTACATAGAATTACATTAATTATTCGGACGAAAATATATAATCTGTCAAATCCGTCCGATAAACATTATTCCTTTATCAATCTTAGTTATTTATCTCTCAAGGAGTCTTCAGTGTCCTCCATTTTATTAATTAGTAATTAATTATATATCATTGATTATATTATTAATATATAATCTATCAATTTCTTCCTACAGACACTCCTCATCTTTGTCAATGCTGGAGACATGATGCGCAAGAGTATAGTCTTCGACAAAAATACTCCTGACGTCTTTTACTGCCCTCAGCATAAACCCACTGGCTTCGAGAAGATGATAGTACGAGCAAAGCCACTGTCAAAATTATGTCAATTCGAAGGTGGTCCGATACCCGAGGATTACAAGAGTGACTGTTACAACGACGTGGACGAGACCGAATACGCGTGCAAGGAAAAATACAGAATCATGGTGAGTGAACGGATCAGGTAGGAATCAGTCTAGCGATTCCACGTCAAAGAGAAACGTTGCAGGAGTTAAAATATTATCGTGCATATACAGCACGAGTAATAGTATACGCGTTACTTACTCGTACAGTCATGAACGTTACAATAGACTGCATAGGTTACATGGACATTTATTTAAACGACCTTTTACACTCTGGAACACAATCCGATGAAAAGAGCAGCCATCTTCATTCCCTCGTATTCAAAACCATTCTCTTTTATCTATTTGCAAAACTGCACACGAATCGCGAGTAAATGTCGTGCAGTCTAGATATTACGTATACAGCGTCTATTCGAAGAAGAATTGACGTAACGACTAGACATTTCATTCGTTGGTTTTGATACGTGACGTGCATATTTCTTCAGTATTTTTAATATTATTTAATCCACGTACACTTTCACTGACATTCGATTCACTGATTTCTTACCGATGATGAACTCGTGTGGTTTAATATTTCTTGAGGTTGAATCCATTTGAGGTTACGTTTCGAGTCACGATGGGAATTACACTGGATCATCTGCATTTTCATAGTTGCACGTGAATAGATATATGCGTAATGCAACCCTGAATACCCCCAAACCCCATGAGATCGCCCATCAATCAAACTGGCCCTAACTGACTTTAACCCACGCCGAATAAAGTTAACCTGGTGGTTGGTTTTCTTGCAGAAGCGCTTCAGGAACTTGGATGAGGATCGAGATGCCGCTGACAACGACTACGCCGAGAAATAGATGAATAAAAAAGATTCTAAATTAATCGCCGATTGTGGTGCAACATGGTTTAAACTTAATTTACTAATGCACATTCATCATTGTATTAGAATTAGATTGACTTTTGATCCCTGCGAAATTAATATATACGGCTGATATTAATACACGTGCCTATCGCGGCATTGGATAGTCTCTTGCCTGATGGTCAAAGCATACTGAATATTGTTGTAGTTGAATTTTCTGTATCCAAAGAGAATAATTTTATAACGATTTTGGAAATTCTTTTTAATTGATGTTTTATGCAAAACGTGATATTCAGTATGATTCTTTGGTCCCATATAGTGCTGTGCTTTTATGGCGAAATTAATGCACGTAACAGGCTCGAATTAATTGATATGGATTTTGATAATCAATGCAAAAGTATCGAAACGTTTGGCGAGTTATCGATATTTCGCTGTATTTTATACGAGTCGTATGTTCGACATTTTAAAAAAAATATAATTCGATATGACGATGGAGAAAATGCATTTACTGTGCTCGAACCAGTATTATAATATGTAAAATCAAAATAAAAATTAACGTTTACGATACATGTACTGGTGAACTGTATTTTTTTTAGTAACTTTTATTAATAAACTAACGGTGTGGGCAAGTAGTTTGGATTATTAATCGATCAGAGTAGTTAAAGATTTTGTAATGTTTTATTTTCAGTATTTTTGAAAATTTTTTACTGTGCACGATACTTGGATACTTTTTACTTGGGCTTGTAATGTATCATCGTTATGTGTGTTTCATTTTAATTAATAGAAAGGTGTTGTTCTCTGAATGGACGCTCGATTCCATTTTGGATTTCTCGAGACCAACCTTTAAATCTATTCTACCTCGTTCTAATTTTTCTATGTTTTTATAATATTTTGGATTTTGGATTAGGTAACGAACATTAATTTGTGGTAAGTTCGGTACTGTAGAAATCTTCTATTACCCACTACAATACTACTACTGTAATTATCCCTGTCGCGCCGAAAATCGTCTATAAGGTTAGATTACAATTTTAAATGGAATTTATTGGGTCACTTTGATATTAATCTATTACTCTATTAATTTTCGTAGAAGAAATCAGAATTTTGATTTTGAACCGTTAACATGTGTATAACAATGGATATTCAATTCTATTTAGAATTTCACTTGCAACCTTCCTGTAGTTCCCTTATGCCAATTTATTATTGACAGTAAATACTTTGTCAAATTTCTAATTGATTTTCACCGACAAAAACTCAAAGGAACTCTTCTGAATTTTTCGAAATCAATTAGCCAAGTTCACAGTGGGGATCTACAGCTTTTTGCGGTATGTAAACAATTTTGTTTTCGGTAAACAAATGGAAAACACATTTATTGCACTGATTAAGTGATTTTCAAACAGTAATCAGTATGTACCAGTGATTTCGTGACGACACTGTGTCCGATAATTTTGTTATTACATTTTCAAAAATATCTCTTGATATCCTGTTTTAGATGAGACTCCATCCACCTGGCAGCGATACACCGTATAATGGAACACGTCTGACAAAATTTCAAGATCTCGACAAAGAAATATACCTCAAAAAAAACCAAGTTTAAAAATAAAAATCAAGTCATAATACAACGAATCAAAGATTTCAGTGATAATCTGACAATGCTGATCCATATCCTACTAAACATACGAAACGAAAAAAAAAAAATGCGATCAATTTTTTATCAATTAATAATTGATCAAGGAAAATACTTTTTTTTGACATAGTGACAGTACCTATAATTGTTTCCTATTTGACATTCTGTTTTATTGTATGGTTGAACGTTTCTTCAACATCTTACTTTTCGTGGTACCATGCATTATAAAAACCCTGACGTAGTGTATTTTCTCAACGAAAAACAAAATTGTAACATACTTGTAATATACTAATTGTACGAGAATAATATACGATGTTGATTTTAATCTGAATTATCTTAATTATTGATTCATGCTGTATATCTTTGAACACGATGGTATGAATCAACGAATTCATGTTCTCGTTGAATCAACATGAAATTATCGGATAAAAAGAGAAAAACCAAAAGCACATATAAACCTTAGGTTTTGTTAAATTACATTTATTTTTTTAGATTGGTTATTTGTCACAAAATGAAAGGTGATTTCGTATAAGGCTGAAGTGACGTTAAATACTCTTTAGAAATTCTAATCGACAATGAATTTTTATAATTGCAGCTGATAATTCTAATAAGAGAACACGTGCATCCTGACAATATTTTTTTTATAATATAAGACTGACTATTTCTATTCATATATTATATTAATCTCAGCTATGCTTGTAGACCTTCGTAAACAATGGCCGATATTTTCAGATTACATACGTTTGTGAAATCTACTTCCGTATTTAGGATAGAAAATACAAACAATTGGCGTATTGGTAACGAAACGATGAACAAAAACTTTAGAACTCGTATAAGACACAAAAATAATTAAGAGTATCTTCAAGACAAAATTAGAAAATAAAATATACATATATAAATAAACATATATATTACATATTCATTCCTAATATATAACTGCATAATATTGGGATTATAACCAGAGATATTACTGCAGTATATATTGGCACTGTACAAAGCAAACTGAGACGCAGTTTTGCTATAATGAATTTAGACTTTTCGTTATATTTCTTAATGTGTGACCAAATATTTATATTCCACATGTTTTTCCTCGTGCCTTTCCTGATTATATTCAATATATAAAACGCCTCATACTTTATTAGTCAAAAATTGAAAAATTATATCAGGTCATATCCATAAGAAATCCATGGATTATATGTACATTAAACAAATAAATTGAATTATTAACTTATAAATTAACTCACTGCTAAGAAATATATATAAATAATATTTATTCCAATGTAATATTGGACCATTGAATGTACAAGGAAGTTAAAAACTTCAAAAGAGGGTGAAACATTCTGTCACAAAATATTAATTACTATTTTGAAACGGCTTGATACTTCAATTCAGTCACAAGTCGCTGATGCAATTTCTATTAATCTATCTCGAAATAATAATAAGTGTAAGGAATAATAAAAAGGAATAACAGTGATTACACCAGCTTGTTTAGATGGAGAAGAGAAAGAAAGACTTCCAAGCAATTGCCACGGCATTGAAATAACTTGAAAACTCATGAATGAAACATACAAAATGCCAGACATGTAACAGCGAACAATGAATGTAATATGGACAACTCATAATCAAATATCTATAAAAGTGTTTCCGGTGTTGCTCTATTTATAATAGAAGAATACCATTTGAAATTTAGACAAATAGAATATCAGAGACTACGATAGAAAATCAGTGTAATATACAAGTTTGATCGAAGGATATACTTGGATAATCACATTCAAGAGAATATACACACTGCCCACTCAGTTCGATCAAAATCAAATTCCTAATTGTTTCCAGTTACATACAAACATATTACGGTACCTTTATAATGAATCTGTACAAAAGCTCAAGATTCAACACCCTATAAGATGTCATTTACAAAATAAGTTTACCTCCATTCGAAGCTCTAATCTGCGCTATTTGATCTGGTGTAAGAATGATTTTACTTCCGTTAGGTAATGCCAATGCGTAGTGGCTTCCAGTTTCATTAACCACCACAACCAATTGTGTACCAGCAGTTTGTATAGGTGGTGGTGTCGGTTTGATTGGCGTTATCGAGACTTCACCTTGACTAAGTCGTTCCATGATCACCGGATGTAAGATAGTACTTGTAGTAGGCGTTACTGTCTGCAATGTAAGAACTGGCCTTTCTCTTTGTTCTTGTTGATCTATTCTTCTCTTACATGGATTCTGTATCTGTGCGGTAACAGTCTCATTATTTGACGTTTCAGGAATAATCATCTCGATCTCATCGTCACCATCGCTCAGAACGATTAATGACGTCGTCTTCGATGGACCTGAATGAGAACTCGCTTTCTCCATGGCCGTTGATCTCCTCTCTATTGAACCCTTGAACGAGGCATTCTGCGAAGTTAGGTTCCTGGGTCCATGAGTTCTGTGAAACGTTCTCCTAATAGGCAAACTACTTCTTATTACTGCACCATTAGGATGTGGAAAATCTGCCCTTGGAGCAACAGAACTTCCTTGTTGAGAATTATTTGCAACCCGCACTGGTGTACTCTGGCGAATTATATGTCCGGCAACTGCACTTCTTGGTGTCAATGAATGAGTAGCTGCTGGTATGAAACTTGTCTGTGCAGGTGAACCCGCAACGTATGGCATATGTACGTAATTCGGTGAATTAATAAATTGTTGTGACCCCATAACAGATGCTGTTGGGTGAAGTACCACTGGTTGAGAATTTTGAGAGT
Organism: Cephus runcator; assembly: GCA_030142495.1. Classification (NCBI taxonomy): domain Eukaryota; kingdom Metazoa; phylum Arthropoda; class Insecta; order Hymenoptera; family Cephidae; genus Cephus; species Cephus runcator. Next base: position 152,845 of record JARQTC010000548.1, read on the forward strand.
TACTTATGGTATCCTGTGTTGATACAAAATTCGTTTGTGTATTTTGAACTACAAAATTTGAAGAATCCTGTACATAGTAACCAGGTGACATATGTGGAAGGACCCCAGCCATGATAGCACCCGACTGTACTATAGCTCCTGGCTGCATGATGGTTCCTTGATGAACGATTCCTCCCTGCTGTACTATGGCACCCTGGTGGACGATAGTTCCTTGATGTACAAGTGCACCCTGTTGCATCAAAGCTCTTTGCTGCATCACTGGAGCTTGTTGCACGAAACCAGGAACGCTTGGATTCATTAAATAATAATTTGCGGGAACTTGATCTGCTTTGACAACAACAAAACCCTGAGGTACATAATTACTCGTAGTTTCACTGGGTGCAAGAGTTGTGACGGGACCTTCGTCTTTGATGTCTAATTCGGAATGTATACTGTGAATAATAATAGGTTTTGCGGCATCCTCGTCTGCATCATCCTCAAGATCATCTCGCTTCATTTCTTGTTTATTTTTGATTCTCCTACCGGAATAAATTAACTTGCGCCATGTACGCATTGTATTGTTAGAGTTTGCTGGCTGAGATTTCTTTGATGATGATTCGATTGATCTAACTGGATTGGTCGTCAGATATTTTTCTATAGATTTCATATGTTTATATTTTCTAAACTGTCTTTGGTGGAATGTAGTTAGCTGTCGTGCACTGCCTGCAATGTTTATAAAATTCATTAACTGATAGAGTGCGTAAGACTTAATGAATGTGAAGCAAAATTATTATTTATACGTACGCTTATATTTCCTCCTGCGAGTTCCCGGTAGAATCCAATCTTTGTCTGAGTCCTCCTCCGATTCGCCATCAGACTGGCCGGATTGCGCGACAGTGTCTGAAGCGGGTGTACCGGGCGATTGGCTGGAAGCTTCGTAGATTGTCTTAAAATTGGTCCATACATCCAGCTCACCCTCTTCACTCTCGTCGTCCGAAAAGTATTGTTCTGTGTATAAAGGTACACCCCGTGCCCGCAACACTCGTCCTGTCGTTTGTCGTTCCGTCCCTGTAAAATAAAATAATTAAATTAAACATAAATATTTGTACACAATTTAAACCTTAAACTCTCACTGACGGAACGGAACTTACCTCTTTGCTTGTCTCTTCCAGTTTCACCTTCTTCTTCTTTGCCTTTTTCTTTCTCGATACTTTGATTTCGTCTTTCTTCCTGCTCACAAGTTTCTGTACCCCGGTTTTTTTCATCGCAGGACTCATCTTCATTTGTCCATTGCTTCGATTGACTTTCAACTTTGACTTTCTCTTCAACTTCACCAGTGGTTTTGCGAATTTGGATATTGGGGCCAGCTTTGGACACGGCAGATTGCGATAAAGTCCGTAATGTTGCTTCGCCAGAGGATAGCAATGGACATCCCTGCGATCCAAGAACCCACCAATTAGAGCCGAGACCACTCTCACCAGACCAGTCTTCATCCTGATCTTCCTCAACGCTACAACACATAGCAGCTCGTGTGCCATACACGCTCGACAACGTACGACAACATGACACAACACAAGACAATTGTAAGAGGGTGCTTGTAGGTATCAAATAATTTTGACATATAGGTTTCTCTAGTCCAATTCGGATGGAAAGCGTGTTTTTTGATAGCACTTTCTCAACACTTCTAAGGATATGTCGAACTTCATTTGTTTCTGGTATATTAATTGTAAAGTCAAATCGTGTGTTCGTGAGAAAGTAACAAATGCACGTAAACTTTAAGTAGGACGATAATAATTATAAATGGTATAAATGATTGCAAAAATTATTTAAAAATGTATGGAAAATTGTACAATGATATTTAATGTTTTATACCATTCACGCCGCATTCATCCGTTGTAATGTAATTAAGATGTTTATGAAAATGGATGGCTAGTGAATTTGTTAAAACATATTTGATGTTCCCGATAATAGGTTCTGTACATGCATACATAATGTAAAATAAAAATTGGTTCATACTCTGCTCTGTATTTTAGCCAGTGACAGTACAATCTCTTTCTTGCTCTTATTGTGGAATTCTTTAAATCCGGTTCCAAGCTTGCTACAGATTCAAATAATTCTTGTAATTTCTTCAACAGCAGTACCTCGCAGAGTGGCATGTTATCATCCTTCAATAAATAACAAATTGAAAGTTAACAGTTAGCCATTTTTAATACACATTTAGATGATATCAATTCATTTACTCACAACACTGTCATCAGCGGGTGCACCCGCAGAAAATGTAACCAGAAATTCTTTTAGACTTTGAACGCTATCAGCTATTAGCTCAAACGTTGAAACGCTCAGATCGGATAGTAATTCTTTAAAATTATCAATCTCTTCTTGTGGTCTATGCGTTTGAATATTCTTCTCTCCACTAGCCATATTGTTGTAGTTAACTCTTGCAGCATCATGAGTTTTCTCATTCTGTAATGTGACCTTAAACTCCTCTAAATGAAATTCTTCATCTTCAGACTGCCTATCACTCTTTATAGCACCTTCCTTGATCAAGTCCTCTTGAAAATCATTGCTAGTTTTTTCCCACTGATCTTCAGATTCAGTTTTTATCAATTTTGTATGAACAGGTGAATTTGACTGTTTTGTTGATTTACTTTTTGTTTGTTCTAACCTTATTGTTCTCCTTGTAACATATTCCCTTGTAAGACCTACCCTTTTTTTTCTTTTTTCCTTCTTTTCTTGAATTGAACTTTTCTCGTCTTCTAAATTACTAGGATCTTTTACTTTAATAATTCTTTGCACAAGAGAAATGTCATCATCACTCTCTTTAGCTTTCTCTTGTGTTGTTTTTGGAGTGCCATCTTTCTTAAAATCGTCTTTATGATTATTATCATCATTTTTATCTTCGATGGAACTTTCCTTATTTTGTAAGGTGGCAACACTCTCTTGCTTATCCATTCCTTGATCAAGTATAGTTCCGCTCTCACTTTCTTTATTTTTCTCTTCAGATAGTTTATTACATTTTAGTAACTCGTTTATTGTATTGTCAAACTTCACTCTAACATCCAAGATACTCTCCTTAGCATTGTCAATACAAATTTCAGTTCCAGAGTATTTAGTTTCAATTAATTTCTCATCGTCTGACTTGCATGTTATTAATGTTTTTTCCTCAGACTTTTCATCCCATATTTTATTTTTAATCATCGACGAGTCATTTGAAATTATTTCAATTACTTTCTCATCGTCTGTCTTTGATTTACTTAATACATTTGTAGCAGACAAACTATTAGCAACAATGGGCGATATTGATCCTGAAGCTACCACGGACAAATCATGATGCTTTGAATTGTAACCATTGTGAACTTTATCAGGAATTTCTTGGATGTTTAAGTCAATACAAACTCGCTTTTTTTTCTTTTTAGTTGCCAATGTTAAATTTGCTGATTCCGAATCTCTATTAATGTCGCCACACACTTCTAAAGTCAGATCATTAAGTATACCACGTATCATGGAAATGTTTTTCTTTTCTATATCACATTCCCCAACAAATCCTTTAAACATCATGTCCGATGATTCACCATTACAGTTTTTCACGTCGTTTGAACCATTATTATCACAAACACTAGACTTAACACTGTTACACTTAGTTTCCATGGGTAAAACACTTCCTTCTGATGATTCTGAGGAGCTTCTAGAACGCTTTGAACTTACTGCCTCTAAATCGCTATGGAGACTATTACTGCACAGTTTCTCACTACTAGAATTCTTGTCACAATTTTTCGACGATTTTACAGTACTGTCCACACTATCTTTACAGTCATTGATATCCTTATCTATGATCTTTTTTCTGTGCCTTTTTCGTCTTGATTGACTGCTTTTCCAGAGTATCTTACGTTTTTTACGTTTTGGTTTCTCTACTACAACCTCATGATCTGCCACTTCGACTTTCAGCTCTGATTTTTCCTTTGCATTGGATGACTAAACAAATTTAACTCGTTTAATAAATTATACTACTTCATAATTTGAGAAATATATACGAATTAATTAATTCTGTACCCCAAATGCTGATGATGAGTATCTGTAAACTCTTAGATCGGTTTCAAGAAACTGTGGAAAATAAATATATTTTGTTCCATATCTGTCTATTCCTAGTACCGTTTCAAATTGATCCTCCCATTTTTGTTTCTCAATGGCGTGTTGTATACTTTTTCTAGCATGCTGAAAATCAAAAGCATGAAACAGATAATGAATAAGTCATATAATAAAGTAATCTATTACCATTAGTGTGTCGCACATCGTTTTTACTAGCCAAATTCTTTGCTTTAAAGTAAGCTCCGCAAAATCATTTTTAATCACGTGAGAAACATCTGGAAAGATTTCCCAAAACTCTGGCTCGATTCCCGTCGTCTCAAAAACCTAAAACAAAAGCATTATTATACAGAATCTACAAGTATTACGTAAGAAAAAAAATGATCATGCTCTATCTAATATTATTACCTTTATTGGATCGTATTTCTTGATAGAATAAACTTTGAACCATCCTTTAACTTTGTGAGTCAAAACGTTGGTCCAAAACTTATATGGCATCGACGGAACTTTGCGCATCTTAGCTTTCCCGACGGGACTACTGCAATTAAAAAAAAAAATATATATATTTCTCGAAGAGAATTTCTTTTCCTCTCAAGCTTCTTCTTCCAACCTGAATTTTACCTTAGCAAGGCAGTCATGACAGCAGCCAATCTTATTGAAGCTCTCGGCATCAAGAGCATCCTCTCCATCTCGTACATTGATAAATAAGGAATTTCCAGTACATCTTTGGTCAAATAGAAAAAGTGAAAAATTTGTGGAATCTGAAAAAAAAACACGATATTACCTAATGGGCTAATGAACTTGCCATAACAAATTACGATAATAAAATACAAATACCTCCCACATAGTTGTAATCTCATGCTTGAGTACATCAGGAAGGACATGATCCTTTTCCCAGTGATGCAAATTCTGATCCTCGACATCTGGATTTCGTTTTCTTTTCTTGCCTGACATTCTCTTTCCTGCAATAAAAAATAACAAAAGATAGTAATAACTGCCTTGTCAACTGATTCCAGAACAATCCTAACACATTCCATAAATCAGCATTTCTACAAAAGCAACGACCCTGCATGTTGGAAAAGCACGCATAAACATATAGTGGCTGGAAAAACTCAAATCATTTGCCAGCACATTATTAATCCGATAAGATCTGTATATTTATAACAGACATATTGTTTCCACCGTATAAATACAACAAACAGGTTGTAATATCATTCAAAAATTGAATTTTACATTTGTTACATAACAAAATGGCGGAAAGCCCACTCAAGCTATAAAAGCTATCCCTCTAATGAATCATAAATTGTATTTATAAAAGCTAAAAAACATTAACAATGCTTACAATACTATTTATAGATCACTCGAGAGCCCAGACGTTCCTCATGCAGTCTTACAAATAATCTTAATCTATAAAGTGCCGACTACAGACATCTCCAATAAAAATGCCCTAGACATTGATCTGAAAGTCGACGTCGCATCTTCATAATTCCTCTCATTATTTATTCTCAGTTCTAAAGTACCTCGATAAAGCCAGCACATTTCTCCGTGTCTACACGCGAACAAATATCCAGTCGCAACTCTTGCCGTATGCACTGCCACAATGTACAGCATAACAAAAGCATCAAGGATGAGCATAGCGTGAACCAACTATACGTATACTTAACTAGTGATAAGAGAAAAAATATGGGAATATTTACGAAGTAATTATGTCAAGACGATCTATAATAAAAGACAAACACGAACGTGACTCTACGGACAGCACGTGTCGAAACACACCGTGGGAGTAAAATTGGTGTTACTGATTATAAAAAAAAAAATGTTCAGGGCATTAAGCCCCGAATTACAGTTTGGCTAAGAGGTGCAATAAATGGAAACTCGCTACGATTTGTCACATAAATTTGTATATAAGTCTGGTAACCAGGTGATACGTATTTAGGTCTCATTTTACTACCTTTATATCTATAATGGCGAAGCACTAATCTCGAGCTTTCATCGAATTTTTATATTACTCTGTGACGTTGGCTTTCACAATATAGCATAGTATTGTTACACAGCTTATGGTGATAAGTTAAATTAATATTCCTTAGACTAAGATAACGTAAAAACTTATAAAAACTTATAGTTCGATAGTAAAGAATATAGAATTTTGTTAGATAGAAAATTCTTTCTATAAAATCATTAATGACGTTAGTCATTTTTTTTTTATTGATCATAAAGCAACCCAATGGCCAGGTGGAATCATCCTGACACTTCCGGTTAATCTTTTGTTCTATCGTGAAAAATAGATTTTACGATTAATGCACATGGAACACTGACTGCTCTCATATATTAGTATTATATGTCATCGAATCGATTCGCTTGGTAAACATTGACGCTGGCTTGAGTTCTTGATAATTCATGATAATTGCGTGTGATTAAAATATGACAATTCACGTGAAATGTTAAAGTGACATTGTGTATCATTACGGAAGTTAGATATTATTGAAATTTTAGCACGATAATCAACAACTTTTAATCTTTAATAATTCCTCGATTAAGGATTTCAATATGACAGGTTCGCGATCAATTTATTCTTAATTAGCGGAGAATAAATGATGCCTGGAAAATTGCGAGAGTTTAATACGGCAGACTCTCATTAAGTGAACTTCTAAGGGCTGGCGATTAAAATGTAAACGAAATTCGGGTAAACGATAATCTGAAAGTACAATTTAACTGATTAAAATTTAGCTCTATAGATTCTTTTTACTTAAAATAAAAATTTTTTCATTTACTTTTCAATCGAAATAAGTTTACACGTGTATCTGAAAATATTTTTAATGTGATGTCCATGTGATATCATTTTCATTCAATTACCGATGCCCACGACTTTTGTATCTAATCAAGAAATATTCCATATAATTAAGCGTACGAAAAAATTAACCGTAACAAGGGTAACAATGTATGTTTCCAATAAGAAATTATATCACGATCAATTCAATATAACAAAAAACTTCACCGATTAATTTAGTTAAGTGATTAAAATACTTTGAACTAAGTAACGAATAAAATTGAAATGGGTAGACAATAAATCACTCGATCTATTTAATAAAGAGATACTGTACATTACTCATGTTGACCGTCCTAATTACAGTAATCCAATATACTTGCAGTAAACACAGGACATATCGATAAAGCCAGCAAGCAAAAAACAGTATACCAAGTATACGTGTTACAACGTTATATCTAAATAAATATATAAAAAATCAGTTTTAGTTTACTCAAGATTCAGAAATACAAAGTATCATGAAAATTTCATCCGTTTCACCCTGAAATTGAAAATTATTATGCTATAACGTTAATATCAGATCAACAATTGGCATCTGCACGGTAAATAATATTTCCACAGACAATAAATTTGCCCTAAACTCCTATTACGTTACTCGTATAAGAGGTAATATTTTAATTTAAAAAAAATTTACACAAATCGATATCAAGTCTAATTAGTCCGCGTTTCTCATATAGAAATATTGGTACAGAATAATTAATAAGAACGAAAGAAAGATAGGTATACTAATATCTTAGGATCGGTCAAACACTACAAGTATATTTATTAATCATTGTCTATTTTCAGTATCTGTCTTACAGATCATTAGGAAAGAGTAGTAATACTAATCGTATTTGCCCGACAATAATTCTTGTATCTATTCCTTAGAGTATTTTAACGACATCCTCGAAATTATTATACAACAATTAGTTTATGCCCGACGGTACCTTAGTGAGCAGGAAAAAAAAGTAACGATCAGCAACCTTTGAAGATACTTTAGATTTCGTGAAAAAAAAAAAAAGAAGTGCGTGATCAAAAACTATAGGGACACCGCGTAAATGGAGACGTCAGAATATATATGTACGTGACATGGGTGGATAGTAAGAGGGATAAAATAAAAGCATTACGAGTTGGTAAAGCTTGTGGGGTGGTTGTCAACTCTGTGGCATCGTTAGGGGTAACTTTGAATATGTAGCAACGTAGATGCCCTTGGAGAATAATGCAAGATGGGGATGAATACATGAAGATTCTGAAGTGGTGCTTAATTATGTGAAAATATTTTCTGAAAAAGCTCTCGTGCCACCCTGGGAGAAAACTTCGTTGACGTTCAAAGTAGCGTTTTAATTTGTTGCTTCAGGAAGACCTTGACGCATCCTCGACAAAGGATAAACTTGAGGATGTCTCAATGAACGGGATACTGATTGTAGGAGGATTTGAAAAATTACGCCAAAGCGTGCAGTGATGAAATGGAGGATTTAGCACCGCCGCCGTACAAGCTGCCTGAAACTAATCGACATATATTAGACGTGTGGAATCCTTTACGACCTCTTTTTCAAATTAGTTTACCACCAGGAAGCAGATTGATAACACATAAGGATACACGTGATGATCCTCCTAGTGCATCTGGTATGAATAATCAATCCTATCTTGTGGATTTGGACAGATACGAGAACACTGAGAACAATTTGACGATAGATACGTTCAGGAATTATAGAACTACGGATAGGGGTACTTTGGTGTACTTGAATAATCATACGACGAAATTCCCTTACTCCGTTAACACTGTGCATTTGCAAAATCCATACAAGACTCCGTCGCCTTATGAGAGATACACGCCGAAGAATTCTAATCTGAAGGTGTGTGATACGGTGGATTAATGTACTGTGATATGTGTTGATATACATTTTTTGTATAATTTATTATCATTTATAGAACATGTATCGGTCCAGAGAGATGACACTCAGACCCAGGCACAATAATTTGAAAGTGAACAGACCTGAAGTTTCTTCGATAGAGCATTTGAATAAGACTCGTGAAAAGTTTGAGAGGTGACGTATGATTTGAGAAGAAAAATTGTTAGGATTGAATCAATGAGATTTTTTTTGTAGATCTACTATGAGAAAGGACGAGTTTCATCTTTGTCTTAAAAAATCAGAGATTGGTGTTACCATTCAGCAATATTGTAATAATAGTTCGCTTCATGGTTTAAGATACATAGGGGATGCTAGCCTTTCGATTCTTGAGAGGTAATATTGAGTGGTTTGCTTTGATAAATTATTATTGAAATAATTGGAACAATGATTCAGGCTATTTTGGATAATATCATTCATCGCGGCTGTAACGACTGCTGGATACTTTATATGGACTTTATATCAAAAATGGATTACTACTCCAATAATAATTTCATTGAGTCCCGAGCCGATGTCTCTTACGGAAATACCTTTTCCATCTATCACCATTTGCAATATGAATAACGTTAAGAAGAAGGAAGCAATTCGAATAACTAAAGGGTGGGAATTATATGAAAAATCATTAATTTAGTATCAGATGTATATGAAATTGATAAAAGGATTTGAGATTTGAAATCATTACAGAAATGATCGATTGGAGAAACTTTTACTGGAAGACATGTGCGACGTTGAGAATTACACGATTTCCGGGGATCTTGATGAAGAATCCGGCAAGTGGAGTACAGTGCAGAGATTTATGATTAATGTACGTTAATTGATTAATTCAAATGTTTTTAACTAAATTATCTAGCAAGTATCGTTCGTTCGCAGGTTTCTCAACCCTGTACAGAAATGATCTACTTGTGTCAATGGCACCAGAACATAACGGATTGCGAGAAGATCTTCAACCCAACCATGACGGACGAAGGAATTTGCTGTAACTTCAATTCCGTTAACAGAGAATTCTTATTTTACAATCCGTATGTGAAATGTCAAAAAGATATTAATATTTGGATTGAAAGATTCGTATCTGTAATCAATCTGAAAATTTTCAGTCGTGACTGGTCAGATTTAAATGTGACATTTCCGTTCACGGGAATCGATTGGAAACCGGAAACCGGATATGCACCAGATACACCACCCGATGCAGTTCCATGGAGACCATATGGTTCAGGTAGACAAATGGGACTGACTTTGGTCCTGGATGCAGAAATAGAAGAATATTATTGTTCCTCGACAGCGAGCGTAGGTTTCAAGGTATGTAAAAATGTTCTTTTAATACCTAAAGTGGCTTTCGAATCAAAATTATTAATTATCAGATGCTGCTGCACAATCCGGTTGAAACGCCGAAGATTGCGGATTTTGGATTTTCTCTGAATCCTGGCAGCGAAACTCGTGTTATCATTTCACCCAGGATTACCACGGCTAGTAAGACCATCATCAAGGTGCCCCTGAAGAAGAGAAAGTGTTTTTTTACTACGGAAAGAAAGCTCAGATACTACAGGACGTATACACAGAGAAATTGCATTTTGGAATGCGAAGCAAATTTTACACGGGACATTTGTCAGTGCGTAGAGCATTACATGCCAAGTATGTTTTTACAGTCCTTATATTTTATAATCTATATTCGATTCGATGTATATCGTTCTATATTTATATTTTTTTAACATTTCTTTATAGAAGCGGCAAATACGCCAATTTGTGGAAAACAAGATAACTTGTGCGCGATGCAAGCACGAAAAGCAATGGAACAGAAACTTTATGACGAAGACAATACAACTAATTGGCTGAATATTACAGAAACGTGGGTTATCGTGTAGAGTGATGTAATATATGTGTTTATTACTAAGAATTGGATACTAATTCAATGGTGTTTCAAATAAGTTATTTTTTTTTGTAATTAGACCAAGCTGCAATTGCTGGCCAGGATGTTTTGAAATAAATTATAATATTGAAATCTCGCAGAGCAAACTCGTTTCCAGCTTCGAAGTAAACGAAATATACGTGAAGAAGAACAAAGCATATTTTGCGTAAATACATTGAATTTCTGTATTTCATGAAACCACTGAATTATACATGAATTATATTTAATATATGTTTTAGGGAAAATTTAGCTGTCGTACATTTGTTCTTTGTCGATTCGCAATTCACAAAGTACGTAAAAAATGAATTATTTGGATTCACTGAATTTCTCTGTGAGTAGTAAAACAGTTTTTTTTTTGTACCTTTTATACTTAAAATTATTTGGATTTAATTTTTTAATCGATATTTCAGCCAGTACCGGAGGATTATTAGGTCTTTTTATGGGCTTCAGCTTTCTATCTGTGGTAGAAATTATATATTTCGTTTCTTTACGCGTCTGGTGCCGTCTTTATCGAACGAAACAGACACCAGGTCAAACATTGCTTCATGTACATCCAGTAAATCAAAATACGAACGTAGTATATCCATTCACTCAATGATTGATAAATTTTCGAATGAATGAAGATTAAATCTGATAACGATCAGCTATGAAAATTGAGCAACAGTGTGATTTAATAGTAATTATTTCTGACTATATAACATACAAAGTCCATATACATACACTTGAAACTATATGATGCACGAGATATTTTAAAATGCAATTAATAAAAATTCTAACACCCCAAGACTATTTGTTTATTATTTATCGTCACTCATTTTTTTCAAAATTACTTGCTTAAAATTCTTTATGTCCTAGTGTATCGTGTTTTTTGATATAACCAGCACTAGTAGCTTAAGTTTATTAATTATATGGTGTTCATAATTCCCGCTATAAACTGCACGGGACACCTGCTGGCGTTACTTCAACCACAAAATACCATACATATGTATATCCATATTATATCAATATCCGACCTCTCATTACTCCAGTATTATATTGTTTGACACGCATACAGAGAATTATATACGAATCAATAATGGGAAATATATTCATAGAAATAAAATTGATTATTCAAGGTTTTGAGGTATCAAGTATGTTCATAACCTCCTCAGGAATTCTAGTACTGCATTTACTATTGATACATAGAATTCTCAAGTTACTAGAATTTAGGTTGAAAATACAATGTGATAAGAAGTCTTATGCTTGTCAATATTTACAGTTTTCACAGCGTTCGTGTGAATTACCGCATGCATTGTATACACCATGTTAAAGTTCGCACTGACATAAATTGCAGACCTCAACGGTTGCTATTTCAAGTGACATATCATTTCCACGTTACTTCTCATACTTGAAAGACTGATGAAATAATTTGCGATTATAATGCGATCCAATTATTAATAGATGTATTAGAAAATGAGATGTACAGTCTTGGAAAATCGAACAGACTCTCTCGTAAAGCTTTCACAAGATATGTTGTCATGAATGTTACGCATTTTACTCACCTTGCACGCCAAAATTCTTAATAACACTTCAACCACAACCTGGTAAAATCACAATGAGCATTTCAGCATTAAACCATTAAGAGAATTTAATATTAACCGGTTTGACACTGTTAGAGCGTAATGACCATTTCCGATTCAAGTTTTCAATGGCGTCATGTCGGCGACTTCTCTTCTTGACCATTAGGTTAAGAACAAGGCTGCGTTCACTCATGGTCGAGTTTCTATAGCGTTTTTTACGAAAATCCCGCCGTGAACCTACCATCTTTTTTTTTCTATAGAAAAATTTGGATTTTCCAAAAATTTTCAATATGCCGAATACTTACCAACATTACAGAAGGAAGAAACATGAAAATCGTTTAACATTGTTTCCTGAATTTACTCCAAGGTAATAAAAATTTTCTAAATCTGAAAACCCTGAATGAATAAAAACGGACAAATGTAAAAATGAAAATGTCACGGGGACATCTTTATTATTACCCAGTATCTGATATAATAGTGGGCTAGTAGATTTTAAACTCGTACGACGCACCCTTATCTAGGCAATAATCAATTATTATACACATACATTCAGAGTTTTATTTCTAATTATTATATAGACTGCAGGTAGTCCTAGTGTAACATATAATTTGCGACTTTTCTCTCATACAAAAATCTATACGACGTTCTGTCTACACGCACGTAAAATTAGTCCACCCGAGGGATTATTCTTTTTGAGAAGCTTTCTTTTTTTTCTTGATCTCACTACTTTAGCGACATTAGTTCCATTCACGAGCCATCGTGATCTGTCCAGTGAATATGCGATTTATCATGTCATTACGGATTAAAATCTCAGTAGAGAAAAAACTTGATAACTCAAGTTTTCGCGATAGGGAATATAATCATGATCATCGTTACGAAACTTCTAAATTTTCTTCATTTTGTTTTGTAAAAGATCTCAGCGGAAATTTATCGTAAGTAGAACTAACTTAAAATAAAGCTTGTCACATAGGTACTTCTTCATCGCTCTGTACAACGATTTCACATATGATGCATGAAACACTTATATGATTGTGTTATCTGACATAAGAGGATAATAATCCACAACTGAATATCCTATATGACATCACGAAAAAAACAGACTTGTTCCTATCAATACAAAATATACAGGATGTGCAAAGTCGCGTTTCTCTCATAGCTTTTCCTTATATCTGTAATTTCAAGATCAAGCTTGTATAAAGTAATCATTAAATTTATACAATAGTCTCTTACCATCCGCTGTCATATGAGATGTGGTCATTTATTATAATAAGTATAGTACAAACTTTTGGAATTTTCATTAGCGTTCACGTTATATTACACTATACGCCGCAGCCAGTATATTCATAGTACACTTGGCACAGCCTGTATATATTGCCATTAGCAATTAAAAATTTCATCGATACAAGCCTAGTATCTGTAATGCCAATTTTTATCGAATCTGCGTAGCAAGAAAAAAAAAAACATTGATGAGCTGCCATATGTTTTCCGAACGAAGAAGAAAGTAATCGCATCACACATCAAATGTACGTATATTCGCATTATAGAAAAGATCCTTTAGCAAGTCAATTCCGTAATCAAGAATAACGAAGCTATGGCCTTGCAAAGTGGAGATACAATAATTACAGGATCATCAGAAGATTTAATTAGCAAGGAATGAAAGAGAAAAATCCATTTAACATCATTCAGCAGATAATTAAACGCTTGCGTATCTTGTCTAGTATGACAAGACAAATTAATTGTTGATAAAATAAATTATATAATTCGTGTGATTGCAAAGAGCCTTGAATGTCGGGTAGGTCAGGAGACGATTGCGCGAGACATAGGAAGACACTTCCTATAGCATTTTGATTGAAATGGAAGCTCTGAGTTTTTTCATTTTTTTATATAATGTTTATTTTGTATCCTCTGAGAAGTAGATGCTAACTGCAGGTGGCATAGGGAATGTATTTTCATTTTCGAAAAACCTCGTGGGAGTAATCGTTGGAAGGTAGCAACGAGGCGTATCGAAAATGATTTATAGTGATATGAATTGTATCATTTAACCTGTAGAAGACACTAAGCCAATTTTTCGGCTCTACATCGCTCTCACATTTTTTTTTCTACAGTATCGCTTTAACATGCGTATTAAACACCAAAGTCAAAAACTGTAGAAACTAAAAAAAGCTGCCAGTCCTCTAAAGGTTAATGGATATTTATCGTTGAATGATATTGCTCGATTATTCTTTCCTGAATTCGTCATTTCGCTTGAACGTTATAGGCAGTGATGTGTAGAATACAATAAGTTTCATACAAATTACACAATTATAGAAAAATGACGAATCGCAAGCAACTATTGTTTTGTATAAGTAAATTCAAACATTCTATTGCTTTCGTGAATTTCTTTTAGAAAATTAAAAAGAAAAGCTTCAGACAATTAGCCATACGGATCACCAAGCACGTTTCAAGTTGCACATGGAGCATCAAGTAGTAAAAATATTAAAGACAAATACTTTAATTACGTATAATAGATGATAATGATTATGTATGGTCAATGAAGTCAGTATACGTTGTGATACTGAATTCCGGTTTACCACTTATATAAAGAAATTAATTTCTTGTTTGTCATTGGCAGTAACAATTTTGCATTATTCAGCCTTATAGCGAAACATAACACAATAGTGAATATGAAATAGTAGAAATATTGTGTCGCAAAGCGAAAGTCAATGACCACCGGTATCACATTCTTTGACTGATATATAAAATAATTGACGTTAACCGCGTGCTCATTTTAGACAAGTTTTAAACAGAGTTTTTTGTAAAATTCAATTAAAATTCAAACCTATCATTTTTTTTTAATAAACAATTATTACATCCTATGCCCCCTTCAGTAGCTCCTCATCTCGATGCGAATGACTTACAATTAATTAGTTACCTAGTAGTTCATATATATACTCATTCTTATGTGTGGGTGTGTGTGTGTGTATATATACTCATTCTTACAATCATCACTCTCTCGGTCATGTACATTCATACCTTTTTTTTATGTTGAGAACCTTAATGTAAATAAATTCTATAAAAAGCTGGCCAGTACATGAAAACCGAAGGCTTCCAATTTCTTAGCAATTTTACAAATAGAATAAATTTATCATTCGCAATGTCATTGGAACGAAGCAAATGAAAAACTATTCCTCTAACCATTACTAGACCGAAGGAATTCGAAGGAATATATAATAATGGAGTATGTGTAAAAAGAGAACCTACAAAACCAGAATAAAATATTTACCACTCCCTCAGCAAGTTTGAATAATATAAGAAATGAAGTACGAATTGGATCCCTTCGTATTTCGGTACCGAGCGTATTTCGTAATTACTATTATATACAAGCATTCGTTACTTCATAAAGTGCCGTTAAGTGAGAACTAAAGTTAGGATAAAATAATTTTACAGACACCCTGACCTACCGCGATAAGTGTCTGATAAGATTTTCGATACCGGAGATGCTGGTCTTAAGTGGTCCAATTCCAAACACTCGTATCTGATTTTTAAGGTGTAACGAAATTTCTTATTTCTGTAAAACACCCCTATATCACCCCATCTGCACTACCAAACACCAAATAAAACTGACACAATAAATTTACCTCAAACGCATGAAGTACACAATTCTACGCCAATATATATATATGTTCAGATGGACTTGCACCACTTAGACTCCGAGTATCCCCTCTGCTGCATCGCGTGCTGATCGAAGCAAGAAGAATAAAACTTTGTCCTTTTTTTCAAAGGACATCAAAAGTAAAAAGAACACTGACAGAAAATATCTAATCTAATTCCGAAATACTGTAGCAGGTATTATGACCACGTAAAAGTAAAATTAAACGTAATCGTATATATTTATTTTACATGTTATATCGATGAAACAGAAGGTATCCCCTATCGTATTTTTTCCAAGAGAAAAAAAAAGGAGAAAGAGAATTTGGAAGGGACCGTCAACAACGCAAAGTCGAAAAATTTTTATCAATGACAAATTGCACTACTACTGTAAATCATTTACGATCATTATGCATTTCAATGAGAGTCAGCTTCGATCTTCATTAAACTGGAAAGACCTGGCACTTGACCCTCTACGAGGGCATAAAGCCATAAGAAACAAGAAGAAGAAACTGGAAAGAAAACTAATGTATCTTTTGAATAACGGAACAAAAAAAAAGGTAGTAAAAAAGTGCAATAAGTTGACATATACGAATGGTACGCATATGATTCCCTTGCGTTTAGTTAACAAGTTAATAATTTTCATTATTAAAATTTTTAGCTGCGCGATATTTTCAAAAATGTATACGTCCTATTATATAAGAAAAAGAAGAAAGATGAAAAGTCAAAATAATCGATGATCGATTTACAGAATAGAAGATATCTAAAGGAACGTACAAACAGATATTCCTTCCTGCTTGGAATCTAGCAAGTCCAATTGATATAATCACTAGAAACCAGGCAGACTTGATTTAAGCAAAAGCAATTAGCACGTTATAAAAAGAGAAAAAAGAAAGTTAATTGCCGCAAGGGAAATGTGCAAGAGTCATTGACAACCTATGACCCGCGAGGAACGAACATTTTATCCTGAGATAAATCCGCTATGAATTTTACTTGCTATTGCTTCCATTTACTCTTTTTCTTTTTGTTTTTATCATTTATCTCTCCTTTGTATTGGATGTTCTTCGTGACGGAGCTGCGAACTCGTTAATCACTATACTATTCGATCCGCATCGAGTGGACTTTGTGTCTCTTTGAAAAATTGGAGTCAGCCACATCGCAACGCGTCGTTTGCGTCTAATAATTGGGGATATCAAAAATTAATGTATACACGTACATATAATCTAGCCAGCTATTTTCTATTACAAACTAGGAAATTATATAGTAACTGATATTCATATAGCGCTCGGTCTTAATAATATTACAAAACAGATTAGTCCGCCTGTCGATAATTATTATCCTTGGCGCAAGTTACGATAAACTTTTTTCTAGCCCTTCGCTCAAAGGTTTCTGCATTTCTCAAATGTCTGAACGACGATCATTCTTCCGCCATCAATGTCTTCCTAATGTCGTCGTCAACCCTGTTACGAATATGACGGACGGAAGACTCAGCAAGTCTTATAGCATCCTTTCAATTAATCAACTATCACCATTAACGAACTGATGAGACGCGTCAAGTTTAGTCTCATAACATTACTCGACGTTTCGTCTATCTTTCGTGTAGAGTGAAAAAAATTCCAATGAAACGAAATTTATGAAACAAGATTTTTTACTATTACCACTGCCTCCACTATACCTCTCTCATGAAAAACCAAACTGCCATACATGGTGATCATTACTATAATTACCACTTAACACCGTCTTTACTAACTTTTTTTTTCTAAACTGCAGTTTTCAATAAAGAATATTGCACCTTAGACGTTGAGGGTATATGCGTATATGAGAGAGTGGATCAAATGTGAAAAAATATACACGGATCTTTTTATCATGGAGCGAAGAAGTAAGACAACACAGTATGAGTGGCTGTGGGCAGAAGGAAGAAAGTGGGAACTGAGTTGTAATTTCTAGGATTCCTCACAAAAATAGTCTTCACTTGTAACCGTCCGTATGGGAAGTTTGTCTTGGTTATAATTATTCTTATTATTATTACTATTATCATACCAAATGGATGTTTCATTTGCGTTAAAATCTTCAGACCGTCGTTTCTTCGAAACCAACTGGAGCGAATTGCTTTATGAAAAGAAAGTCTCACGAAAACCGCATACCTTTTACTGTTCGTTCAACGGCACTGGCGACGCCGTCCGGGTGACAATTAATACAGACACGAAGTCACACGAATGCATCACTCGACATGCCACGAACTTGACAGCCAACTCCCTTGTGAAAGTCCAAGCTCATTATCCAAGGGAGGCTCAATTATTGAAGATATAAATGGACCGAAAAGCTTTCTTTCTTTTAAATTCAGCAGGTCCCTGGCATCGTCTCTGGTCTTAACCGAATCATTTAGGCTCCGGGAATGCCACCTGACATTTGTAGACCTCTTCGAGCATCACTGCTTGACCTTGACTCTGACTCACAGTCACAGGCGTAGCAGTATTCACAACTACCACTTGTTGGGGCTGCTGCGCTTGCTGGGGTTGTTGTTGTTGTTGTTGCTGTTGCTGCTGCTGCTGCTGTTGCTGCTGCGCCTGTTGCTGTACCTGTTGAGCTTGCTGAGCCTGTTGAGCTTGCTGAGCCTGCTGAGCTTGCTGCACCTGTTGGGCTTGCTGCTGGTTGCTGGCGTTCGCCTGTTGTGCGTTAGTCGTACTATTCGCATTCTGATTTCGCGCTGTCTGTCCATACTTTTCATGAATAGCGCGATGACGCTTTAGAGCAAAACGATCCGAGAAACCAATTTCACAGATATCACATCTATAACGACATATGAATACATTGGAATTGTGATTATAGGATTTTGATAACGAACAGGCGCAAAGAGTATTGGCTATCATTGATTAGAATCAGGTCAATTCTTTATGCAAGAAACTTACCTGTGAGGCTTTTCCCCGGTATGAACCTTCGCGTGATTCTTTAGGTGCGTCGCCTGATTAAAGGCGGATCCACAAATATTACACCGATAAGGCTTCTCGCCCGTGTGAATCCTTCTATGGTTCCAAAGTGTGGAGTGCCTCGCAAACGTCTTCTCGCACACCTCACACTGGTAGGGACGCTCTCCTGAATGGATCCTCTCGTGATTTTTCAAATGAGGACTCTGCGAGAATTGCATGCCGCATACATTACACTTAAATGGTTTTTCGCCAGTGTGAACACGCCCATGGTTCTTCAAGTACGCCGCTGCAATAGAATGATGATAATTTTGTCTTTATTAGCAACTGACAGTATGTAGCTGTAAGGCACTTAGCATAATTTCAACAAATCCGGTAACCGCGTTACAGTGACTAAATGAAATCATGCGCCAAGTGAAGAGAAAAAAATAAAGATGAAGCACTCAGAGTTGCCATTCGATTCTTACCCTTCGCAAAGGCCAGACCACAGACTTCGCACTTGAACGGCTTATCTCCAGAGTGAAGTCTCTTGTGGGACCAGAGCGACGAGTACCGGGAAAACGTGCCGTCGCAAACGTTACAATGGAACGGCTTCTCGGGCTGGTTCAGACTGTTTTGCTTGCCGCCTGAAATTCAGAATACGACCGAGACGTTAGTTGTCCTCAAAGGGCCAGTTCTACAAAAAGATGCGGTCGAGGTTCACTCGTGAAGTATCCGCGAGACATGAGAAAGAGCGAAATTCCGCGAACAGCTCAAAGAACCCTTCTCTATCGCGATACACGTGTCGAATGAAGATGCGAATCGTTTGATCAAACAGAAGATAAAAAAGAAGTGTGTGACAAGAGAAATCTGACAAAATAACATTGCGACTGATTCAGTCGATTTAAGTCGAGTCTCTAGTTTTCATTTGTGTAACAAGATCAGTAGGTATACTATTTTCTTTTTTGTTTCTTGGACATATAAAAAAAGAAGGGAAATCGCCAATGTCTTCTTAAGGCAATTTAAAAGATCAGAGAAGTATTTTTTTTCTCAAGACACGTGATGACGACTTCGAAGGTATTCAAACGTGTGGGACAGTCCACATCGGAAGACCATTTCGCGACAATGTCGGTTCATGCGCGTTTCACACGGTTGTTATGGAGAAACCGAGGAAAAGCGATAGAAAGTTTTCGTGATGCGAGAAACGATTAGGACCACTCGTCGATCAAATTTATAAAACTGTCCCTTAGGGGAGATTTCATTCCGTGTAATCGTTCTTAAATTTAGATGCCGACAGTTCTACCCAAAAACAAAGAACACAATCCTTTCGTAAGGCGTTTACAACACTCTCAGTACACTAGCAAGTGATTATGGAAAGTGTCGATATTATCTACTACAAGAGCATGCAGAAAGTAAATGATGGACATGAATAATACGCGTTAGATATTCGTGTCTGTTCGAGTTCCACTATAAGCTTGTCATCCATTTTCTGAAGCTTTCTTTCCGGATATCTTCTCTGTGTGCCCCCTTAGTGCGTGCATTGGATTATTAATGTTTTTAAGAGAAAAAAAAATAATCGATCAAGTGTAGCTCTACACAGATTTCTCAACAAGCAGTCAGAATTTATTTAGCAGTGATGATTCTAAGCCACAATTATTGAATCAATGTATATCGTACGTTTGATTTTGGCCCTCATGCTAATTCCAAGATAGAGACGAGAACAGAAACGTGCTTCGACTTTACAAGGATGTAAGAGAGCTTAGAACTGTCACCATCTAAAATAACGGGAAGTCGGAAGAGTTCGAATTTGAACTAAGAGATCCCATATTTTTTTTTGGCTGTAATTTTTGTCCCACTTACTTCCTATGATGATGCGGCCTGTCGCCTTGCAGGTGCCGCACTTCGCAAGGGAACTGATTCCGGAATCTATGTTATCGTCGTGATTACCTACCATATACCACCCGATGTACGATCATGACAGCAATGAAATGAAAAAAAAATGGAAGGCGAACGGGGTTGCACAAAAAATGTTACCATCACGCGAAAAGCACCTTGATAAACTTTGACATGACAATGATCATAGGAAATGAAAGCTGATAAAAGAGAACTCGAACTTCGCTATTATTCAAGCACACGTACGTAATTGCTACCTCAGTAACATTTTTTCTTTTTACCCCATTTACAAGTTTGATGAAACTTACCAATGAAAATGATGCCTGTGCCGTTACACTTGTGACACTTGGTGACACTGGTGACTCCCCTTCGTTTAACGGGATGATGTCCGGGTTTGATCGCTGTACAAAAGACATGATTTTTAATATTATACCAATAGGATTGAACAACTATTATCACGACGTTCGTTCCTGGGGCTTGTCTGAGGAGCGTACGCAATACTAGAAAAAGTCCCAAGTGTCATCTGTCAATGATGCAACCTCGAAGCATCGTTAATTGAATAATATTAACTCACTCTTTTTGACTTTGGTGGGATGATGCTCACAGGCATCTTCGCTACCGCAGTCTTCGCAGAGCTGAACCTTAGGCTTTTGATGCATATTCGTTTTGTGACTCTTCAATTCGCCCGGCAACGCAAAGCACGCCCCGCATACGTCGCACGTGTACGGCCTCTCCGGCGTGGCCGTAACGGTGACTGTGGTAGGTGTCGGAACAACTTGCTGGGGCTGCTGCTGCAGGTTGCTGGGCGTTGTATTGTGAATCCTTTTGTGGTGATTCAACAGGCTTATGTGGCCAAAGACCAGGCCACAAATGTCGCACTTGAAGGTCGCATTGGTCGCAGCCGCTATGCTCATCTGGTTCAGTAATGTGTTATAACCGACAGGTTGCACGTCGAAACGATAGCAACCCTTGTCGTCGGTAGTGATTGCACCGATTGTGCTCACCGCGTTTGTCTGAACTTTCTGGAGCATGTTGACATTGTAGTAGAAGGGGAAGTCGGTCGCTGTAGACTGCTGCTGGGTCTTGTCCTCCTTTTTCTCCGTAACGTACATCTGTTGTGATTGCTGCTGCTGCGACTGTTGACCCTGTGCAGCCTGCTGCTGCTGTATCTGCTGTGGGTCGAACATCGTAGCTTGTTGCTGTTGAATAAGGATTAAATACATATATCATTATTAGAACTTCAATATGCTTAAACACATAATATTCTAAACTTTGTAATTGAACAATTCCATTCATGCGTTACAAGGATCTAAGTTTGATATGTTACTGGGATGATAATTTATCTAAGATAATATCAGTATTGTTGAATCACCTGTCGTTGATCGGCGTAGCTCGAATTGCTCTGTTCAGACTGTTCTGTCTGAGTAAACATGGAACACTTGACGGGCGGCACAATCTGTTGGCTCGGCTGATTTGGAACCTTTATTAGATTCCTATGGTATCTGTGCTGCTGTTGCTGCTGATGCTGAAGATGTCGTCCTTCGTTAGGTTCAATCTGTATTATTTCGTCTTTAACAACGTGCTGCACAAGAAAATGATATATATGTATTATACATGGAAATATCACTGATGTATCAATTTTTTTGTTTTATGTGCAAACAAAATTATATAAAATGATCATCAAAGGCATGCCCTTTTAGCTCAATTTTTCGAACGCAGTGCATACCTGCTGTATTTGATCAGGACGGGTTGTGCTCAACCACACCACGTTGCTACCATTTGATTCTAGAGCCATTGATGTGCCGCATTCGACCCTGCACAATCAATAGGCATCTGTTACAAAAATTAAGACTATGGCTGTCTAATAATTCTATTTTAAGGCCTTTAAAAAGAGCTATTACTCACATTGAAGTGAAACTGAATTTAAATATCAAGTTATAAAATACTTTAGATGTTATAAATATGTACAATAATGTACTCTAAAATTAACACACTAATGTATAATTTGCATCATCTATAAACTTGTACGATCAAATGTTATGTTTATCAATACTATATTAGAATAAAATTGAACATGATACTTTACACTGAATAACATTAGTTAATGTTATAATTAATAAAATAATACAGAGTTATAAACAGCCATAGTAATGAGGTCGATGGTGGCACGTAAGGCCTAAAATAAATTCCTCATGTATCGCAATATGGCCAAGAGTGGCTTTTCAATGTAAATGCAAGTAATTCATGAATTTTTATTAAATAAAGATCTAGCACAGGACGCGTTACGCGTGAAATAAGCGGCAGGTAGCATCGCGGACCCCCTGATCAAAGCCAAGCATAGAGATATATAGCACATATACATTTATATCCACTGACCAACACTCATACACGAAATCACATATAGAAAAAGAAAGATGGAGATAAGCAATGAAAGAAAGAATGAAAGAGAAGGAGAACGCATAGTCCGATAAAGTGAAACGCACGGGGGAAAGAAAACAGAAAAGCAGCGCGGGAAGAATGATCGTGACCGAGAGACGCGCCATACTCACATGCGATATCGTAGAGGGATGCCACGAGCTAAAGTTCTCGTTTGCTGCTACCCGAGTGTCGTTCAGGTGCCATAACGGCAGCGCAGGCTTAGCCAAAGTGGCCTAGCTTTGAGTGGGTCGTCACAGGTGAATCGAAGTCGAAGACGGTGTTGGCAAATCGGCATACGAAATCACAGGGTCTTTTGGGATTGGGTGAATATAAAAAAAAATCGATGCCAAAATCCAACGAGTTGATACTTCTATCCGGGATTAAATAAAGCACGCGATCACATCCGCGTCACGATGAGGCTGCTTTTCGAACGAAAAGGGATGGCTACCGCAACCAGGTAGTCGATACCCTGCACGTCCCTATTGCTTGCTTGTCAAAGAAGAGCGTTGGCTCATACGGCTCATGTCGCCCAAGCGGCGACTCGCGAACGGCTCCCGAGCCTCTCGCTGGCATAAAATCGTCTTTATGTTGCACCAGATAGTCACAAGACCTTCCCCCTGAGACTGACCACGTCTACAGGGCCCTTTCACGGCCGATCGGCGCACAAACGGATATACCGAGCACCGTCAACAAACTCCGCGGTAGCCATTACACGCGACAAGGATAACAATGGGCGGCGAACGAGGCATGCGAACGCGGGCTGCTTCCCTGCCTTTTCCAAAGCGCCTCAGCGCCTTCCGTCTGCCTAGCCACCACCAAGGTCAATTCCCAGCGACGCCGTGTTACCCGCACGACCCTACCGGCGACTCCACGAACTTCTTTTAAGGCCGCGTCCGTTTACTTGACTAATATCACGGAGCAGACGCGCACTTGGACTTTAAGCCTAATTTACAATGGAGAAACCTAAGATGTCAGTTTACATGAAAACGTATAAGTCAGTGAAACATAAATCCTGCAGATGGCGATATTTAGAAGATGTGATGTTATGTGAAATGATTTTGGAAGGAACTTAATTTCTTACCTGTAACTCTACTTTGATTTGGATTTTAACATACTTTATGGATGCTGCAATGATAATTAAAAAATTTTGTTTATATTATAAAGATTTAACTTAAATTAAGCTAATGATTAGCCAAGTAGATCAAATCAACCCCTTACTATATGTAACTGCAATATGTATTATGTATTATGTTTTATTATAATAGTCTATATTTATTGGTAAGTCTCTGTTTCATATTAGTAATTACAAGAATTATAAAATGAAAGTATATTCCTGGGTAAGCATCATTCCAATTCAAGCTAAAACTATATTGGCAACTTTCCCAACCATACGGAAAATCC
Source organism: Cephus runcator (assembly GCA_030142495.1). NCBI lineage: Eukaryota > Metazoa > Arthropoda > Insecta > Hymenoptera > Cephidae > Cephus > Cephus runcator. Next base: position 177,324 of record JARQTC010000548.1, read on the forward strand.
CACTGCGATGTATCTATCTGAAATATAAAGGAAACTTCTTGAAAGTCACTTTATTCGCGTCGGGATTTAAGCTTTTCTCATACTTTTTAGGAGAAAAATGTGACTGAACATAGGTACAAAGGTCAAGGTTGAATAATTTATTCAGAATTTAGGGTAGATATCGAAACACTCAAATGTAGCTTATTAACAACAAAAATTAGTCGTCGATTAGGTAGCAGCGTTACAATTATTCTGAGGCTATATAAAAAGTACTTTACTAAATGCAGAATGCACGTAGTTCAATCTGTATCAAGGAAAGGTCCAAATGATTAAATAAAAATTACTCTATAAGAATTTCGTGAAAATAAGCAAAAAACGTAGTAATTTCAAGCATTTATTAAAATTCCAACGACCAGACACGCATATTTGAAAGAAATATCGGCAAATGACGTCAAGCTCTAATTTTATACATCCAGTATCTTTCGCCGAACGTAGTTGACAAATATATAACGAAAACAAATCTCATCCTCAAGTTGACTCAGCTTCAGAGAAATGTGTTCCACCTCCTCATAACCATCCGAAAAAGAAACCGATGGAAAACGATACTGCTCCTCTTGAAGAACGATCGTTCTTTCAAATTGTATCGGCAAGTCACGCATGCTCGATTTCCCAGCGAAAAATCATTGACAAATCTTTTCTCGACAAGCCTCTGGAGCTACAAAAATCATGTTATTCGAAATTTGAATTAACATATCGCTCTTCCAATGTTAAATAAAAACAATTCTCCCACGTACAATTCATCATTAAGAATTTACAAAGAAACTTGCAACAAGCATTTTGCAATTTTTTTCATTCATAACGAGGAACGTATACGTAATAGGTTGAATAACACGTATGGGATAATATATAACAACCTTGCCAAACCATTGTTCTTAAATATAATTTATTTTTATACCAAATGAATCCTATTGGACAAACAAACTTGTCCACCTACGAACCTCTTATTGTTCCTATATGTATGCCTTGGCCCAACGTTATGCTATATACTGATTCAGAGACAGATTTAGACTCTAGTCGTCCTGGCTCAACCTGATGTCCCCCACCTTGAGTCAAGTTCCTCATATCTTGAGGGGTGATTAGCCTTTACGCAGAATTTTCACCACCTAAGAAAAAAAGTCAGTCAAAGTATTTCGCCGTAATTTACTTTTGGGAGTTATCCAGAGATCACATATCCCATGGTGAGGATCACTCAATTATATTTATCATATAGGATGCTGCGATCCTGATGTACCATGATTTTTGAGAGTTAAAATAATATTGACATCTTCGAAAGATTTGCGTATTTTTACCATAAAAATCGCATATTTTCATTCGACAGAAGTCTAAACATTTTCAATGTGCATTTACTTACACTAGCGCCACATCATAGAGACGGAAATATGCGTAACTATTTGAATTTTAACTATATACGTCTATCACGCGTTAATCCTAACGGTTTCAGAGAAACGTCCCAATCATATTCAAGGTTACCACTTACTTAAATCCATGGTTTTCTGTGAGTCTCTAAAGAAACTATTTTCGTCTCCGACGCGTGTCTTGAACTCTCACTCTTTATTTTATTTTAATATCCTCTATTTTTCTCTCTTTTTCGCAGGTCTTTCGAAAGTAGCTATTTCTAGAGGAGACTCTCCGGAATCTTTTTAACCTGACCAAAATATTCGACGATTCCACGTTCCTTGATAATTGCCAAACAGTTATTTTATACATAACCAACAAATTTTAAAATCATGTACTTGTTACTTCAAAGAGAAAAGAAAACATACGCGTCTGTAACGTCATGCCATCTATGGCCACCTACCTTATCCACGTAATACCAAGGATATCATTCCCTCAAGCTCCATTTACATAAACGTGAAGCCGTCCCAGAACACACACGTGTCCAATAGTCATCTTTAAGATGTCTTAAAGACAACTTCTGTGTCATTAGACGTCTTAAAGACGACTTTTGGACATTATGTGTTATCTGGGGTATCTCATAACAGAACCCAGACACGTACTGTCTAAGAATCGTCTTTAAGACGTCTATTCCGACAATTGTCTACCAAGTTGTTCTGGGCAACTAAAAGATGACTTCAGGATTATTTCGCAGCCTGGAATAATTCCGTTCTTAATCGAATTCGAATGATCATCAGAAGGCATTGAGCAACCCCCTATTTATAAATATCAAACTAGTAGTCCCATGAATCATATGTTATTCCAAGAAATATTCTCTTCCTCGTCGCATCCCCAATAAGATGCTACTCACGTTTTTACTAAAAATTGTCGTTCTCGTGTGGACAAAATCATCTGTACTGGTACACATCGAACCGTATCTTCTCAACACAGTCTCTACTTACCGTTTTAAAAATGCCTGATACACGGTATATCGGATGATAATATTTCTTAAAATATCTCTATAACCGTAATCAAAAAGACTGTCGAGAGTTACTTCCTACTGATACTTTATATTCCATGGTTTTAAATATTTATCTTAATATTATTGACTTCCGTCCAGTAATTCCTAGAATTCCTAGAACCAACCTATCAATTTATGAAGATCATTTGATTACATCATAGCTTCTGTTACAGATTTACCAGATTTTATTAATCCTGAATACTACTTGTGATTTATCCTAAAAGGTCCTTCGGACAGGGAAAGCAGCGCGACAATCACAGACGTGATTCATGTCCGACCATACGTGAACGTTACTACTGCTACCATCAACTCATCTAACATCTGTCCTAATGGTGCTTCCATGTATGGATATAAAGTTCGGTAAACGCTATTAACTATTGCTTGATTAAGCGCTGATTATTATCACAGGCTTTAAGTCTAATTCTGAATTACAATAACCAAAGCATACGTTATCTACTCTACTACGCAGCATTTGAATGAACAACTATTGATATTCGAAGAAGGTCTAGAAAAATCCATTTCCGTTAACTCCATAGGACACCATTGATTCGATTTCCCCATAGAAGGAATTCGAAATTCCCCCTTATTTAATTTACCAAACAGTCTCTACAAATCCATAAATCGTAACTCTATTCAAAGCAGCCTCAGTCGAAACATTCAAAATTAGTGTTCGCGTGAACCTCATTCCGACATTAAGGGGGTCTTGGCTGTGACTTAGTTGACACGTGGTAGAATTTAATGAGAAAAATAATACGTCACATTCAGAGATAATTTTAGGCAGTGATAACCTTCCCAATGCTTCATGCATAATTTAAAATTTTCAGGAGTGTGACCCATTTTCTATCAGGCCTTGTCGAAAGAATTAGTTCAGCCCTCCCTTAAGACTTAAGTGTATCCCTTGAAAGTTTTCAGGTGCAACGTCATCGCGTCAAGACGCTCTAGCCGATAGGCCCGATGTTATTACTGGTGCTATGGTGTGCGCAATGCCCTCGAATACGTAGACGCAAAGGTCAGAGGAGAGACGGTTGCGCGAAGAGAAATCGATAAAATATTATGCTGTCAAGATAAGAGTGACCGAATTTAAATTTGAGGTTATCAAAGGCTCCAAGCAATGCACCGAGCGAGAGAATTTTCTACAGAGTGAACGTAGTTTTCATGAGGAAAAACGCAACGCTATATACGTTGGCGGTAATGTGGCTCCGTTTGAAAAGACGCCGACGCCCGGCGTCTGCCCGTTCAGTTGACGCCGCGACGCTGCCGCGACAGGCAGGCGAAAGCTCGCCCCACCACAAAGCATTAAGAGGACAGTGCTGACTGAGAGCTGTACTAATTTTCATTGCTAACGTAACCGGACCGAGGAACGAGCTTGCGATCTGTATGGAATATAAAGACTGCACACTGAAAGAAAGCTGTTTAAGAAAGCATAAATTCAACGTAATCTCGCGAAAGCTCGAGTAATAAAATTTAAAGAAGCATCGATTGCCGGTGAATTGAACGCATCCGTGTTTACCGATTTTATTAAAAAAAAAAAAAAGTTAATCAGATAAATCTCAAATACGTTAAATTTTCACTCTGAGTGTTTCGTGAAGTAAATATTATCCGTGGTGCGACGGATTGATAAAGTGAGAAAAAATTTTGCGGGAATTTTTAAGCGGTTTCCAAAAAAAAAAAAGTCGAACTTTGATAATGGAATAAAAATTTAGCAGGAATTATAACGTAAAACTCAGGAACGCTGGTATATGTTTGGAATTTGAAAAGAACGGAAGAAAGTGAAGCCTAATAGGGGAAAGTAAGTGTCGAATGACTGCAGGGATGAAGAGCAGAGAATGAAAGTGAAGCACTCGAAGAATCTGTCAGACAGTAATATATGACGGAGTTCCTTCACAGAGCTTTTCTTGAAGTAAGGAGAAAGAAGGCTTATTTTCATAAAGCTCGTCCAAAGACACTTTGATTTGTTTACGCGATTACAGCATCTGCATCTGCGGCGATAATTTTGTGGTTTCTCCTTAATACTCAAACTCTCGAAGCTTAAACAGTATCAAAAGCTTACGTTGCGTATATCATATGATCCGTTATTCACGTCTGGACCAGTATGAACCCACATTGTAAATTGTGATAATATAATAGCGAATACAAAGACTCGCTAAAACTGGTCCCAGGGGTATAAAGGTTTTCGAGCTTACCAAAGCTATACGTAAGAGGCGATGATTCGTTTGATGTAAACGCGCTCGTAACGATAAGAAACAAATGTGATGCACGCGATAGATGTCCTATAGAAATATATCTATAAATAGACAGAAGAAAAGTTTGCGATATAAAAAAAAAATAGACAGACGATAACACAGAGTTAACTAAATATCGTTCACGTGAAAATCGCCTTAATGATAATTATATGGATGATAAGTTTAAACTAAATGCAAAAAATATTTTTCTGGTAGAAAAAAAATAAAAAATTTTTTAATAACGACTAAATCAAGAAAATCTCATTTTTCTCGCGTTTAATGAGTATCGCCTTAAAACGTATTACAGCAGATTTAATTTCTCAGTGCGACGAGTAAAGCGATAAAACTCCAGGACGTTTTCAACAGCATTTCACGTAAACGAATGATAAGGGAAGGAACGGGGAAGAAAGTACGGTGTACCTGTCGCTACTGAAAGTGCCTGCGAAGATTTTCGAAAAACGTCAAAAGTAAAAAATACATTTTTACTGTGAACTCTCATTACGTTAATTTACGTACCGATCGTGAATAAAAAAAAAAAAGATAGTGTTGTGCGCGACTGTACTAACGCTTTGACATGTTCTTTCCTAACGAAAGTGCTGTATTACAATTGTAAGCGAATTCCTGATGATAATGGAAATTCCAGTGTACTTCGAGGACGTATTGGCGGTCTTTTTGAAACAGCTTTTGCACACCGCACAGCTATTGCGTGGACAGAATAAATATTCGCTAATTGATAATCGTCCGAGTCTTCTTCGCTTCGTTTGACAATATGCTCACTGTCCGATATTTACGAAGCGAAACTGATTTGGCCCACCGCGATTAAAGTAGCTGGCGTCTTTACAGTCGCGATTCGCGCGATAAATCGTACCGCAACGTAATCCGTATAAATGTGGAGCAACATCAGCCGCGCCGTCCGTTTGTTTATAGATAGATATTTGTCTAAGGATATCCCTGGTATCCCGAAGGATAATAAAATTCATAGCTGTAAAATTAAGGTTACTCAACCTGGCGTTTTCACTGGGGTTACGAGAAATTGGTCAATGGGATAAAGACATTTGCCAATAAATGGTCTTGCCAAAAGAAATAGTCATTTAACCTCTTAGCCAAGCGATTGAATCGTTCATAACGCGAGAATCTACATACTCGACCCATATTCGTTTGAGCCACGTACTTTAGACAAATTTAAGTGTAATCATCAATCGCATCGTTCGCGCCCACCGGAAATGTAATTTCGGCCGGAAGTTCAAGGCAATAAATTTGTTAAACGGACGCTGACTGTTTAATACGTTTCATGAGAATCAAGTGGAACACGATAAATCGTAACTAAAAAAAAAAAAAGAAAGAAAAAATAGACAGTTTATCAGCGAGTCTGTAAAACTTTAATAATAGCCATAAGAACTACAGTGAATCTGGTGACACGGTTAAAACGGGTTAAGGAGGATCTTGACTGTTAAATAATATACATATATATATATCAGCATAAAAATGTCTAATTCACCGAGAGTACGGCAATTGCCACCGAGGCCAAAGATCACACTTCCGGTACCAGGACAGTATCCACAGTATCCACAAACGTCACTGGGATACGTAACTACTCCCTATGGACAAACGCCTATTCCGTTGACTCCGGTCTCGGGTCAACCTCATATGATGTATGCAAATAAGGCCAGTGGCTTCATGTTCGCGCAATTGAAAGGATTGAAAAATTTCACGAAATCTGGATTAAGCGTGGGTGAAAAAAGCGCTTTCTGGCTCTACGAAAAGGTATCGTAACATATACTACGTTTAGGATATAACTAAAATAGACAAATCCCGTACCTACTTTCTTCTCAAATATTGCACTTGATTGGTTGATACTACTTAAATCCTGCAGGATGAAGTAATACTCATTCGTCATATACAAAATCATCTTACTGCCTCAGGCAATTATTCGAAAAAAAATTTCATTTTGATTTTCAGTTAAAATTATTTACCATCATATTTTAATCTATTGTCACGAATACGATAGATAAATTCAAATGGAATATTTTATCTTATTTTTCTATCAAATGTAACATCAGTATGGATTGCAAAGCATTGCTTGATGTTTAAACTACTTTTTCAATTCCTATTAGGTCAGTTCTTGGAGCAAGAAATGGTTCACTCACATCTTCCTATTCTTCATCGTCCTTTTGTACAGCATCGCAGGAGCGATGATTTTCATTGCCGTCGAGGGAAATTATGAAAACGAACTTCGGTTGGACATAATCAAGCATAGGTTCGTTTATCATAGATCTAACACTAATTCGCTATACAGATATTCATTGCCGTATTAAATTGTTACCTGATACCCTAAAACCCGTAAAATCGATTTGGAAATTTTGACCAAACAAATATTTCATTCAAAAGCCAAGGAGCAATTGCTATTCGAAAATTATCCTGGCGTCTGCCAAACGATGTTGATGATGGGCCAGACATCGATCCCGAATACAAATTATATATTTTACGACCAAAAACAAGCTAGCCTACATTTTCCCAGCTTATAACCCATATATACATACCGACCTAAGCCTGACATGAAAATCTTTATAAATTCCTTTATAAATCAAAATAATTTCTTAGACTAAAGCAGAAAAAATGGTTATGACGTAATGGCAGAACGTATACAAACTTCATTGAGGAGTATGGAGAATCCCTTAACGTTACCTAGGTGTGTGGAGGATGTGCTAAATATAACAGACTCTAGCGCCCATGGGATGGGAATTTCAATATTTACGTAAAAACATTTCAAAATGTGAAAAATGAACCACGTGGTGTCATTTGGGTTCCCATAGGAAGGATACCAGTCTATTACTCGTTTTTATAAATAGCAGTCGAGACGCAGCAGCCTTTCAAGCGTATATCGCGTCAATCGACAGTGCAATAATTGTCCGCAAATCTAGGCCGCTTGAGTAGGTGCATTCGCAGGGAATCAGGGAGTACATCGAAGAGGGGGTGGAAAAGCACAGTGACGTAACACGAATTACATATTCGTATACGATATAACCTTTCAGCATAGATTGCATCATATGCCAATGACGATATCAGCATTGGCAAAATATCCGTTTCGCATTCGCAAAAAGATTCACTCTGAATCTTCACTCCGAGAAAAAAAACCTTATTGGATTTCGTGACCCTAGAGAGAAATCGAACTTTGTAAATTCTTATTAAAAGAACCGAAGAAAGTTTCTGTTACACTTTCTGAACTTGGCTAGGAACTTATGTGGAGCACTGAGAGCAATCTGATGTGTTATTATAGTCAAATTAGATATGACTGTCAAATTTTCATTGAAACGACTACCGTGCAGCATCTGTCGAAATTGGCTCCAGTTGCTGTTTGAGGTTATCTCGGAAATCCAAGGATCTCGTCCTCGAGCTGATGACTTTACGTAGTAAAGGTAACGTGGTTAGTAGTCACGTGCAATGGAGTCAGGGTTTTCTGATCAATGCTACCATGAACTAAATAATTTAGAGCACGCAAGGCCACTGCACCTTCCGGCGCCATGTGTATCCGTAAAGTATAGACATAGGAGATCTCTAAGTGGCTAGACGCTCTTTTTGAACGTGGTTGAAATGCATTATGGGTGTAGGACGATTCAATTTCAGTGTACTTATTAGATTAGATTAATTACGAGAAAATCTTGATTTATATAAATTCTTGCAAAATTTTTTTTTTTAAATATGTCCATTTAAGACGTACCGATATGCATAACGTACACGTATGAACTTATGCAACGTTCAATTATGCACTTTCAAAAGGGATCGTGAGCTCAACTCAAAGTGATCATACGTGATACACTAGGTATCGTATGTACGTATCGTGCCGTTTACGTGTTGTAGCTACATTTATGGCTGTTGCGTCCGATGCGAAAGCGATAAAAATTCAACGAATAGAATCATTTTTATGTACAATGGAACTGGCGCACTGAACGGGAATGCATTTTCGAGATGATGGAGTGACAATTTATTCCGTGAAATTACAATACGTTTCATCAATTTTCTCTTGGAAAACTTGTATCTTGTACAATATTTCTTTATAAAGCATACCATGAATCTTGAAGGTTGTATATTATGATTCTTTCAATAGTCATAACCTTAAAAACCAAACCACGCTGAAAGGGTCTTTTCACTAAAAAAAATTATTTTCCATAAATTCATAAGTTTGAATCCCTAATAAATCCCTTAATAAATCCTCAAATTTTAATCCTAATTGTAGGCCGAAATTCATGCCGATAATTCTGAATACACGCATCCATTTTTAAGCTAACGTAACGCAACAAAAGACTTACTGAGATAAATATGGGATGAATACGTAACAAGGGTAGCATATTGACACGAAACAATGTACCTAACAGGCAGAACACGTGCGCGCTACCAACCACGGTCGAAATTACTCCAAACGTAATTTAACTAGCTATGCCTATATCCGATTAATGATTAAGTAATTGGACATTCATTCAACCGTTTAATTAAAGTCTATCGATCCATGTAATTAACGATAGCTTGTTCGACGATTCTTGATTAATTATCAGATAAAACTTCAGATTAGTCCTGCTAACCTACGTGACAGCATTAAATTCTGTGGATTATCAGAATACTGAAACTTGTTGCAGAAACAAAGCGCTCAACGAGATAAAGGAACTCTCGAATAATCCGATGATGGCCGAGAATTCGGAACTTTGGAAAGGCCGAGCAGCGAGCGCTCTGTCGAAATACGAGGTTGAACTTTACAAAAAATTCAAACACGGCATCACCGATCCCAACGATAAAACTTGGACCTTCTGGAACGCCGTTTTCTACTGTGGCACTATATACACGACTATCGGTGAGTAATTTTTCATGACCTTACAAAAGTCTCAGACAAGGGAAATACCTCAAGATAGTTATTCAGAATCCAGATTTTCTCTGGGAGCATCCCTGGGGCACATGCTAGCTGGAGATAACACGCAAGAACGTAACTTCGTGTTAGATTAGATTAGACTAACTTAAGAAGTGCTACCTGAAGGATCTCTATATCTCGAGAAACCTTCTAAATGATAATTATAATATAATTCTCGTATATATCAAAGCTGAGAAATTTTGTTGGTACGAGGAGCTGACTGTTCCGAATATATCTTTGTCACCCAACTACAGCTATTAGTGTGGCTCGTCGAATTATTTTTGTCCTCCACGAGACGATTGCATTTACAGCTGGTGGAATTTCGGTGTATTATTTTTATTTTATTCTATATTTTATTTTTGTTTTATTCTACATTTTATTTTTTTATATTTCTATATATATATATATATATATTTCGGTGCGAACATTTACGTTGTTTGGTAACAGTGACGTCGTTAACCAACGTCACGAAATTACGAAACCAGAAATACCAGTATAGGTGCCTCCAGAACTAAATACCTCATAGCACCGTAATTTTAGGTTAGTTTTACGTAGCGCGTTAATCCTTTATGTTTAACATAAATTTTCCGTGGTTCATTGATTTATTTATTTGTAGACTCTTTGACGTTGACCAACCCCACCACTTACCAGTTTCAGACACTTACCCGTGTTACGAGAGATACTTTTTTAGATGAAATTAAAAATTTTTTTTTTACCTATCATGGGAGTGTATTCCCAATAATGGCCAGCTGGTACTCTCATTAGTTAATTACGAATGGGTGTGTTTTATCAGAATTACAATTTCACTTCTGTTTCCCCCTAATACCACTCCATACACTTTTTTCATCGTCCATCCCCTTGTACGGAATTTGTGCAATTTCACGAAAGGTGCAGATTAAATGCAGTTTTTAGTTACAAAGCGTATCACACTGACCTGATTGATTTTTTTTAAGGTCAATCAATAATTTTAATAATCGTTGGGCTTACATCAAATCGATCTGTTCATAATCTACTTTTTAGATTATTTTCACGGTCCAGTCATCGCCTATCAAAGACTATCAACAAACATCGCATTAGCCAACCGGTATAGTTTTAACGTTTAATAATAGCAGTGGGTTCGAGCAAATAAATAGAAACCGACTTTATTAAGGGTTCCTGTCCGTCAACGTTGTTTCCATTTTTTCTTCTATTCTCATCCGACTTTATCACAGTAACCACGAACGAACTCTTTGACAGGCTGAAGATTAAAGAAAACAATAAACCTGCCAAAATTACTGACAGTTCGACTCTAAATACGAAATCTACGTCTTCTCGTAATTTTTCATTTCATTATGTCACACGAGCTATTCAGGCGTGCTAAAATTTTACAAGAAAAAAAAATCTACCCTTGCGTCTTGTTACATTAGCCATTTTATATTTCGGCTAAAGGTCAATATTTTTTAAATAACATTTTTTTTCGATTACAATATTTCACCTAGACTCTTAGATTAATGACATTGATTTACGAAAACCCACTTCAGATTTTTCACGAATTGTTTGATCGCAATGTGATTGATGACTGTAAGCAACGTGAATAGGTATATGGTTGACAACCAACATATGTATCGCAATAGACGATATGAGCCTGCTGACGTTAATGGAATCGAAATATTTTATTTATATCGGTAATGGAACGTTAGTCTTTTTGGAAAATCATGTGACTAACTGGTCTAGGAATGTAAAGATGATCGTCGAAATTCTTCTGACTGCCGACACGCAAAGCCCACGCATACTATTTTCAGTGGATGGACTTACGTAACGTGCGAAATTCTCGTACTGATATGTGACTGCGCTTAGGCGAAGACAATAGACGTATTTTTTTATATTTAAACCACGTTCGGTATTCGAATTTGTGGATCGATAATACTTGCACGGAAGGTAGTTAGAAAAATGTTAAGCACCATTTAATCCTTTACGCTTCCAAGAATCATATGAGTGACTATAGCAGCTATACGTATATATCGGTAGTAACGCGAAAGGGTATTCGAGTACTAAAATTGTGTAAACCAATCGAGAATACGAAGTCAGTCTCGCTGTCGTCTGTTCTCATCCAAATAACCCACGTGTAAAAAAACTCTGCCAAGTACAGGAGTACTGTGAATTCCTCTAACAAAAAGTATTAAAATCGTATTATAAATGCCAAGTACATGAATCACTACATATCTGCTTATTATATAATCTAGCCCATCATTTTAATTGTATTTTCAAAGTTTCCTATAACGTTTCCGCTAACTTTTATATTACTACTTAATTATGATTTAATGACCATTTAATAATTAATAAAACTTTAGGTGATTCCTTGTCGAGTACTACTTGGCTGGTCGAAGTATCGCCGCTGCATTGATTAGATTTACTTTTGACGTTTACTTTCTTGCAAAGGTATAAAAGTTGATTCGGATTTTTTTTTGGTTTTAATAACGTGGTTTATTTTCATCCTTATCGATATACATCCTTAAGTCATAATCTTTAGAATAACTTAATCTATAATGATATATAATTTTGGTTTCTCATATGATGCGTCTCGCCAAAACTCCTTTATTATTATTTCTAGTTTTTATCAGATATTTATACTATCGATTTTGTTTTTAAACTATGCTAAGAAAATAAATGTAAAAACTATTGTGTCTGAGTTGGCTCGGATAAAGAGCCTCTGCGGCCCGTGCCCTTGCATAGCCGATTGTCTGTACTTGGCGCGAGACTTCACCGAATCTTTGGACAATTTTTGCAAGTTGTTCGACCAAATATAGATCACTGTTTCAAGAAAGAGTCGATAGTCGAATGGTTGGTGTCTAAAAATAATCTTAAACCACAACAAAGACTGTATCACGTATTGGGTACAGCTGTGTTTAACATTCTCAAGAGAGCGAATACTGATATTTTAATAAACAATGCTCGACGTGACTCAAGACTGCAAGAAGCTAAAAGTATATGTAAAAGATACGTGAAGACACATAGGAAATATTTAGGAGTTTGGAAAGTTTGTGGTTTCTTTAATTTCCCGTGGCTACAACCTTTTGTCTTTGACTACAACCTCCATAATCGGACTCATTGAGATTACATGTTAATTACGTCTGCTGTGACTAAGGTAGAGAGGAAGGTAGCTGGTTAATTTATGAAAGAATAAACAGGGTTGGTTTCGAGGGCACAGAACTTATTTAATATTTTTTCAACTGGTTTTAAGTCTTCTGATTGTTTTCTTGTTGCATGGCAAGCTTATGTATAATTAATAACACGGTTGTCGGAGCACACTCTTATTACCTGATAAGAAAGTTGATAACAATTATTCCAACAGGGTATATAATACACGATCTCTTTTCATCCATGAAACGGCGAATCAAGCTTGTCAGACTGATCCAGAGCAGTCAACTGTGATGTCCTTTCATCTTGTAACCGTATGTTCAGAGCAGTATATATAGTGCGTCAACATTGACTTCAATACTCAATTTCCCTTTGTATTGGATACATCAAACGAGTAGAATAGCAATCAGTAAAATTGAGTAAAATTGAAAATGCCTGTATACATTTATATTCGATCGCAACAAGTTCTATTACGTTTGAATCTTATTCGACACAAAGGATGTAATGTTTATAAGAGGGATAACGTTCTCGGTTGAAAAGGCGTGAAACGTATATGTATCCAGGAAGCTCGAAGAAAGGGGTGACGCCGAATTCTGCAGGGCGTCGGTATGCGGCATCATCCTGTGGTCGGTAGTGAAACAGCATGGACGCTCGGCGTCGTGGCGCCCCGTTCGATATCCGCGACGCGCTGCGGCAAAACACCCGGTCGTTTTGGCCCGCGTGGTGGGAGCAGCCTCCGTCTTATTTCTGTCCGGTGTTCAACCGGGACGACGTGAGAGCCTAGGCATCTCCGTCGACATGGAAGACAGTTACACAGTGCATAGACGCCGAAAGGCGGCAGCAAGAAGACGCGAAAAGACTCCGGATCCGCCGAGAAGACTGGAGGATGTCTCGGACGACGAGGACGCACGTGCTAGAATGGAGAAAATGGTGGAGGATACGGAGAAGATGGAAGAGCTTGTGGAAAATGTGAATAAGGACAGTGATAAAATTGTTTTCGAAGAAGACAAGGCGAATATGACACAGCTGGAGGACAAAGGCGCAGTGAAAAAGGACGAAGGGGAGGAGGCAAGTACGGCGAAGAAATCTAGTCAGCTCGTCGACAACGCGTCCAAAAATAGTGCGGAGACACGTGACAGTGACGTGAGGGTTGAGAAGGAAAATGGTGCGCGGTCGGTAAACCCTGAGAGTTATGAAAAAGATACGAATAAAGAGGAGGCAAAGGTTAGTAGTGTCTCAGATTCTAGGAAACAGGAAGGAGATGAAAGTGTTAAATCTCTCGATAACGTAACGGTCAGTGGACCTGCTGTCAAGATGGAGGGCAGGAGTCAAAATGGCGAAAAACGTGTCAAGAGAAGATCCAAGGATCGCAGTGAAAGACATAGTTACACTACGGATTCTAGTGACGGGGAGGAACGTAGTAAGATAAATCTTAGAAGAAAAAAATCGCCTGAAGGTCCAAAATCAAAAGTGTCTGTCGGAAAGAAGCCATCCAGCAGGTCCCGTTTTGCTACGGATACGGACGATGACTTGAATACATCGAGAACCGAATCGTCGGTCAATGAGAAATCGACTAGATCCGTTAAACGTGTGTCTAGTAAGCATAGATATTCAACGGGTACTGATGACGATTCGAGTCCACGAAAAAATGAATCTCTCAACGAGAAAGGAAGCACGGATGAATTTCAATCTAGGAGAAGAGAGGAGAGAGAAAAAACACGCGAAAGATCAGCTGCTCGTCACAGATATCCAAGTGACACAGACGAGGATATGAAACTCATGAAGAAAAGCGAAACCTTCCCGCAACAGTCTGTCGATAAAACGATTATTCGAAGATCCGCTTCCGAGATGAAGAAGCAAATTATTCCGTTGAGCGATGACAGCCTAATAGAGGATTTCGCGAAAGCACAGGAGGAATATTTGCGTAGGGAACGAGGTATTCTAGATCCTGATCCTAGTGACGTGTTTTATAAAACAAACAAAGATTCCTCTGCGAGACGTAGAAAGACAAGTATAATACATACAGAGCCAGAAAAAGAAACAATAGTTAAAGCCGTAGAATCAAAGAGATCCTGGTTTTCCTGGTTGCCGTTTTTCGGTAAGAAAGAAAAAATTGACGAACCCGTACCAGACACGAAACCGAAAATAATGGAAAAAACTAAAGAGGAAATATCAAACGATGCGAAGAAAAAATCGAAAAAGACAAACGAACGCGAACGAGTATCCGTCATGGAACATTTCAGGGCTCTGCGAGACATCGTGTCCGAGTTCAAAGCATTTGTAGAACAGAATCCTAAGGAGACGCAAAAATTGCGCAAATTGCGTAATCGTTGCGTAGCTGATCTTATACTCGTTATAATTTATTGTGGTCTTGGCGCTTTTGTATTTCGTTTCACGGAGGGCGCTTTCGAGACGTTCTACAAGTGCGGCGTTAAAAGAGTCAAGAGAGACTTTCTCGACAGTCTCTGGAACTATAGTCACAATATGAGAGAGGACGACTGGAAAAGCATGGCTCGTAGGAAGCTTATGGAATTCGAGGAACAACTTCACACAGCACACGAGGCCGGAGTACATAGTTACAGTGGACAAAAAAGTTGGACTTTTTTGAATGCCGTGGTCTACTGTCTGACCGTCATAACAACAATTGGTGAGAGATAACAGAAAAGCAATTGACTATGAAACACGAGACATATTTAATTCAACGAGAGAAACTTGTATAACTACTTTTCGGAATTCTTGATCAGACTTGACAGTTTAACCGACGTCCTAGCCAAATTGCACAGTCGTGAATTTCCGGTAGTTTCCATTGGCTAATTTCATATTCGGTTATCTCAGTCGGTCGCATACGATTTGCAAGTTTAATCTGGGTGGCTCAAGTCTTCTTAGAGGTTTAGCTTCTTAACTTAAAATTTATTCCGTTTGGAGGATATCGGGTATGCTTATCGTAAGTTGGGCGCAACTTTGCCAGGCTCGTAAACCTCTGGCTTTTCTTTAGGACAGGCCCGCTGTTACTCAAGAAAGTGTCTCTTTACAGTTAGCTGAACTCTATTCGAACTGTTGACAAACGTGGAGCATTTGACAATTAAATTAATTTTTATTAATTAACACTTAGCGTTTACTTAAATAGTACACTGGAATTTGTAATTATTTGATAAAAAAGATTAGGAATGGAGGTTCGCAGCTGGCAGTAATATAAAATGTCTGGTGCGAAATCATTTATGCTCGTACCATGCCTTTGATCTTCAACAGTCATAATTTATATTTCAAGACATAAGCGTCACGAAGCTTAAATTTCAATGACCCAAATCAAGTTTTTTTTAACACATTTTTAGCTTTAACCTATTCGCTTACAATATCGAGCCAGAATCGTTCATAATTATTTATCAAACATCTTACAACATTAAACCAGTTGGATCTTACACATGTATTAGGTGGGCCGGAAAGTAATTTCGTTTTTTTACATTAAATTCAAATGCGCAGAAACGACATTACTTCCGGTCCCCCTAATATTTGCATACCAAAAGGCGCGCGCTGTTGGAAATTAAATCGTAAGCCAAGAGGTTAATTTGTTTGACGGTGACAATTTAGTCAAAGAAAGCTTGTATCGCCTATACTCATTAAAGAACGCGAATTTGTTTTTCAAAAGAATCGAGGAATTTGTATTAAATTTTTGAACGTTTCTTTCATTTTAGGTTACGGCCATATCTCACCGAATACCACGACTGGGAAGGCCCTCACGATAGTATATGCGATTTTTGGCATTCCAATTTTCCTTATAATATTGGCTGACTTTGGTAAACTTTTCACAAGAGGCATCAAGTTTCTCTGGGCTTTCGTAAGAAGAGTCTACTATACCGGAAGTTGCCGTAAAGTTCGTAGAACCGCACCCATGCAGGTAACTTTGATTAAATAATTAAGTTAACTTTCAATTAATAAACAAAATCCGCGTTATTTGCTTTAAAATATTTTTGGGAATTCTTTACAATGAAGTATATGAAATTTCAGGAGGTTATGAAAGGGGTTCAATTGGTATACGACTTCGCAACGTTCAGAAGGCCATCGCAAATGAATCCAGAAGAACTGGAGGAAATGCAAAGGCAACAAAATCAAGCGCAAACAGTTATAAATCTAGATGGCAACATGCCTCAGCCAGACACTCCAGGAACGCCGGCCATGTCGGCGTACGAAATCGACGACGAGTTCAATCTACCAATTTCGGTAGCCATATCTGTTTTGCTAGGATACATTTTCATCGGTGCCTCCGGTTACTACATGTGGGAGGATTGGAGCTTCTTTGAAAGTTTCTACTTTGTATTCATCTCCATGAGCACCATTGGATTTGGAGATTACGTACCACAGGTAAATTTAATTTTCGATGTAATACACATATCCAGCATAATAATTGGATTACAAAGGAAGACCCTATATTCTTTTGTTGCGCCATTAAAGTTACTGCTAGTCGAGCCTCCCTTTTCCCACTTCTTTAATAAAAAGCAGAATGACGTCACAGATAATTTGTCCTAATTTTTTGAGTTGCCCTAGTTGCCCGATATTTAGCAGTAGCTATTTCCATTTGTAATCCCCGCATAGATGTTACCTACATAGTTTCCAAGTTTGACGTAAATAATTTGGTTCTGCTTCCTTTTTTTCACGGTGGGGTAAAGATGGTAAGCTTTAAAAAATTCATTTCAAGCTGCCATAGACACTCGCTTTGAATGATTATTTTTGTCCCAAAAATGTCACTACTGCGAATGAATTACGTTTTATAAAATTACCAGTCGTAAGGCGAAAGGATTAACGAATTAATTGATTGATTTAGCATCCGATGTACATGATGGGTTCGATAGTGTACTTGCTCTTCGGCCTGGCCCTTACATCTATGTGCATCAATGTAGTTCAGGTGAGTATAATTAATATTTAGCAATTAGCAAAGCCTATCGTGTAACAAACGAGAATGATGTTATTAAGCGGTTCACGAGTTGAGAAAAAAATTCTTGAAAAAAAAGACAAAATATATCCTTAAAAAGAAATAAGATATCTATCGTTATTTGACACTCTGCCGCTTGAACCTTTGTAGAAGCAGCAAGTCATTAATTTTCTTTTTTTGAAAAATACAACGTAGTGAACAGTTACTGTAAATATATTTTCTTAGAGGGAAGGATAATGTTACGTTAAACATATCTCGTTTCTAACGAATCTTAGGTAGGGATCAAATCACATATTCCTGTAGCTTTAAAAATAAGTGAATGTAGCATGGAAGTGAGAGAGAGTATCTACTCAGCGTGATTGGTATTTAGAAAGAAAAAAAAAACTGTATATTCTTCGTGTAAGAAATTAAAAATCTTATAATTAACATATAAATTAATTCCAATAGTGTAATAATGTGATAATGTATTCTTACATATCTCTTCTTTTTCTTTCTTTCTACTAGGTTATGCTCTCGGACTCTTTCAAGCAAGCCAGTCAAAAAATTGGAGCTACCATAGGGTTCGAGGTCGTCGAAGATGATGGTTCTGTGCAACCGGCAGTACCAGATCCTGTAGAATTAGCCGACGTACACGTTACCGTTAAAGAGTCAAACAGTCAAGAAAAAGTTGCTCCAAAGGCACAGCAAGAGAACGTCGAATTATAAAGTAAAGTCGATTCGGCATCTATCGTTGATCCATTGAATATCGTACAATGGAGAATGAAAGTGATTAAAAAAATGTACACGAATACTCCTCGAAAGTTCGTATGTACTAGTACAGTACCAGTTCCGATCTTGCGTTGAATCTCTTCACGCTTTACGTGTTTACACACGAAGTTTTACTTGACACTCTCTTCCACATTATACACGCATGCAGAAAGCAGCAGGCAAGCCAGTCAAGACGGAACGAAGCATCGTGGGGCATTGTTACATTGATTTATTTGGTTCTTTTTTTTTTCGTAATTGTATAATGCCCTTCTGATGCTAAGTACTTATTCCTATCAGCTCAAGCAATGTCGCACTGACCGCCGCGCTTGTATGATAAAAATCAACGCGAGATACAAAAGAAATACTCATTCCTTCTTGGAAATTCTTTTTAAACGTGCACGTGTAGAGTCTCGATTTCATTTCGTATAGGGGATAACTTGAGAAGCTTATAAAAAAGATGGTACGTGAGGAGCGACTAAGAATGAAATGTTACGCTGACAAACATTTGAAATATTCTGGACGCCTGTTGAAATAACATTGCAGTGAGTGTATCGAGGGAAACAGATAAAATATGACGCGAAATTTTTGCGAAATCAAAGCTACTCTTGCCAAATACACTTCATAAAGAACTTATATGAGATATTTTTCGTAGTTTAATGTCTATTGACAATAAATTTTAAGCGATTGTGGCGAGCCGTGTATAATTTATAGGACATAGCTGGTTTTACGCAATAGTTTCAGCAGTTATATTCGCATTTTTTTCCAATTCACTATTGCTTTAACTTTTCTGAACGACAAAATCGGTGTGGGTTTAGGATGGTTTCCAGGATTGACAATGAACAAGGTGGAAAAAATGTAGAAAATGTGGATTTTAATAAGATAATAATGACTTTGAAGATGCCAAGATTTAGGAAAGTCAAGTACTGGCAAATTTATAATGCACAAAGCGAAAGTATAATTGATCCATATCAGACCCACTATCAATTCCTAATTTTTTTTGAGTTCCAGTTGTATTCTCAACTAATTTTTAAGGAAGCCTACGATTTCGTCGAGCGATTACTGCTAACGCATTCGCATCGGGAGATAAAAGAAACTCGTGCCTTTTTACAAATGTAAAACTATATTGTTTACGATTTTATCTAGTCCTTATTGCGAGAATTCGTGCATGTGATAAATTCGAATGACTTTATCCACTTTGCGTGGTAGAAAGTCAAGTCGAAACTCTTCAGTTGCCAGCCTGGTAGGCAGGGAGGGGATGATATAGTTTTTCTTCCTAAGTATACTGTATACAGTAAATGTACGCGTATGATAATTTTGCCGCAAAATTATATAATAATTAAAGTATAAGGGCGTTTACTTATTGTATAAATTTATTATTATTTTAAATTTGTTTATGAATAAATTAAAAACGTAACAAGCAAAGTATTGTTCATGGAAAATTTGTCTCATCCCTTTTATTCTTCTCGCTCCTCTCCAACATTGAAGTTATATTGAAAATCGTGCGCTGCATTTTGTAAACTATGTCAGCGCCTCTATGTGGAGAAATCAAAATTAGCGAAATTGTTTAATACTGGCGTATGAGAACCACCACCAGAGATGAGTAGGGAGATACACAACGCTACGGTTTTAGGCGATACCAAAAGCATGGCGCTAAATCGCAGCGGAGA